>MQRK01238299.1:8830-21233 GCA_001938485.1 Girardia tigrina | reverse complement strand
TAAGGTAATCGCGACCGTTGCTATGGTAACCGCGACCGTTGCCATGGTAACCGCGACCGTTGTTATGGTAATCGGGTCGGTTGCCATGGTAACCACGATAACCCATATCGTTGCCATGGTTACGGCCAGGGGGGGTGTGAGGGAGAATGCCCATTTTTACACTACTTTGTTTTATCATTGAATCTGAACATAATATGTTGCATTGGAATATTGTATTTCTAAGAAATTCATTTTTTAATAATTTAAACAAAATTTTATAAGGTTGGAACGAAAATTTTTGTCAGTAAATTAAAATTTTAATAAAATCAAACTTTTATAATAATAAGAGGTCGTTTTCATTAATGTAATCGACATTAATTTCGATTATTTTCTCCAACGAGGCTGTACCAATAAAATTCCACGGCGGTAAAACTCTGACTTTTTCAGGTCGAAAAACATTTGAAAGACCTATTCTACGTGTTCATCTTCAATGAAGCGGCGTCATCGAAGGAAATGTTCCCATTATCGGAAAAGATGATAATTGGATGGGATAACGTCTGGGCTATATTACGGGGGCTTAAGAATATCCCAACCCAATTCTTCAAGTTATTGACGCTTCTGGCATGAAGCACAAGTTCTGGCGTTGTCTTGTTGAAAAAAACACGAGCAAAGCTGCATGAACACGATCTAATTCGGTGCAGTGAACTATAAGGTGATGGTTTGACCGCACGGTAGGAGTTTCCAGTAAACTGGTTCTGATGCCATCTACCAAACGCACAACATCTCATTTTTTGATTTGGATCACTTTGATGCGTCTGTTTTTCAAGTTTACTCAGCTATTGGTTTTTGAGTTTTTGTTAGTTATAGACAACTAACTTCTCATTGTACGTCGAAATCCGTTACAATACACTACGGTTGAATTTGTGCAATATCCAAGAACAGTCGTTAATTCTCCGATTTTTGTGAATTTCGTTAAATTCGTGCTGGATCTCTTGACTACATTTATATTTCTTGTTCATTTTCTGAGGGTTCCGAATAATAGTTGCGTGGGGAGTTTGAAATTCAGCAGCCAGTTCGCGCGTTGTCTGTGTCGGATCCACTTCAATGGAACGGCATAGTGCTCGTTTATCTATGGTTTTTGGGAGTCCCTACCGTTTTTTTGTCTTTATGATGTATATTGTCGGAGTGGAATTTCACATACCATCGGCAACATGTTCTTTTTGTCGTGGAGTTTCGGCCGTTGCTAGTGGAAATGTTTTTAGACGCTTCCGCTGCGGTACGACCATGTTTGAATTACTGGAAAATCAAGTTTCGCACTTCTTCATGCTTTTTTGAAATTTTAACTTGTTCATAAAATCAATATATTTTTATAAAAAAGACTATACAATGCAAGTAATATATATAATATTTGTCTAAAAAGTGTGTTGGTTGGTATGCTTGTTTGTTTGTTGATCACGCTTTTCAATATGAAATTGCGGACGAACTAGAGTGAATCCATTTAAGATCGTGGTCAATCTGGATAGCCCGCATCAATACAATTTTGTCGGTGTAGCGCCTTTGCCGAATGACGCCCGGAAGCTGATGAAATCTATCGTCGTTAAATGGTTAAATTAACACTAATTTCGAATAATGACGATTTTAACGATTCCTACACGGAATTTCGTGAAAGTTTTTATGAAATTATCAATAAAATACTAATTTATTTGATAAATGACCATTTTTATCACTTATTCGCTAATTATTTTGCTAAAAATCGATTTTGTAGAAATTACAAATTTTCTTTATTAAGAAATAATATCAACAAATAAAACACAAAATTGCGGAGTAACTGGAGTGAATCCATTTAAGAATGTGGTCAATCTGAATAGCCCGCATCAATACAATTCAGTCGGTACAGCGCCTTCGCCGAAAGACGCCCGGAAGCTGATGAAATCTATCGAAAACCGTACAAGTCGTTAAATGGTTAAATTAACACTGATTTCGAATAATGACGATTTTAACGATTCTTACACTGGATTTCGTGAAAATTTTTATGAAAATATCAATAAAAACTAATTTATTTGATAAATGACCATTTTTATCACTTATATACTAATTATATTTCTAAAAATCAATTAAGGTTAAATTTGCAAAATTTCTGATAAGTCAAAGCTGATGGCATAGATTTATTTTTCCGAACGAAAATCCACCGGCTCAAAGTTCCCGCAATTAATTAATCCAGTAAAACAATCATATTTAATTCCGATTGCTATTTCTCCACACGCCCCCCCCCTGCGCTCAAGGCACACAAGCAGACACAGCTTGAGCAGGGGGGACCCCATCACTGACACTAGCTTGAATTCCCGTACAGACGAATTCCTGGAATCTCGCGGGACGGCGAATAGCTCTTTGTGGCAGCCCCACCGGAGACTCTACTCGCTCTTCTAACTCGCATTCAACGGCTTGTGGCTCGTCTCGACCGCTACTTTCACTAATCGTACATGGATCTCCCGTATCCCTGATCTCGGTTCATCCGACATCATCACTGCTGGCCACAGGAGGGGCCAACCGCACTTGACTTACGTGGTAGGGTCTACTGTCGAATTCCACTTGATGTAGCAAGTGCAACCCTATAATGGTTGCGCGTCTCCACTCTGACATGAACGAATACGGTGGTGCTGGTTTCACAAATACTTCATCTCCGATTCGAAATACCTTAGTTCGTATTTCTCGACTCCGATTGATGTTAGTGAGGTTGAATACCTTCGGCAATAATAACTTCCGTCTGTGTGCAAAGATGGTTGAGGCTGGAATGACGCCACTTGCGTTTGGCGTTGTATTATACCACGCAACCATCTCACCCACCGGCCAGTTACTCCGAGCCACCAATCGTTTAATAGTCCTTTGGCCGCCTTCCACAATTCCATTTCCGCTCGGACGGTTCACGCATCTGATATGAGCTTCGTTCTAGCAATCTCAACACGACAGACCCCCTAAAAGTGCAATATTTATCAAAAATTACTTCCTCTGGTGGACCGAATTCGTTCCAGACGCTGTTCATTGCGGAACAGATGTCCGCTTCACTATCCGTTGCAATTTGGTGCCATATCATAAATCGCCCGAGGCCGCAGTCCACCACGGTCAGAAATTTTGCCGTCCCAACGTGTATTACATCCACAGCAACTCGGGTCCATGATTTCCTTACCCTAAGATCTCCTTTCTCCCACTGAATTGGCGATGGATCGATTGATGCACACTGCTCGCACTCCTGAATCACTGCTCTGATTTGGTCTTCTGACACCTTGCCCGGACCCCATATTTTTCTAGCTAGGAACATCGATCTTCTCACTCCGAAATGATGCATCTCGTGGAGTTGCTTAAGACCTTCCAATGATTCCCATTGACCTCTAACAGTTACTGCTACTGCCACTGCGGGGTTTCTCGCCAACGTCCACCAGCCGGATTGAACCCGAGTCAGAGCGTCCGCTTTGTTTTCTTCTGATCGGACCAATGTTATGGGGACTTTCAATTTCTCTTCCTCGACGACTTGTTTTAATAGGCCTACCCGTCGCTGGATTAGAATCATACTGAGTGCCTGAGATCTAATCGGTTCGCGTCCCGACAGTGTCGATGAGAGCCATTTGGTGACTCTTGCTGAGTCGGTTAATAATTCAAATTCCCAAATTCCCTATTTGACTCCCTCTTTGAGTGCACGATTTGCGCTATCCAACTCAGCTAAATTGATGTGGTTAGTGTCGTCTTTTTGACGCAACCAGTAGGCGTCCTCGACGACGACGCTGCCTATTTCGACGCTTATACCGATTGCGATCGAGCTTGCGTCCCACCACACGTGCCATCTCTCGATTTGCGGTACCTCCAATTCGCCCTTGACCGGATCTTCCTTTTCGACCCGGTGCGCTAATTGCCGAGCTATTTCTCAATTTGAGGTTCCACGACCGTGTCCCATCCACAATCACTGGCCATCCTTTTGATGATGCTGCACGCCGGCCGTAACCAACCACAGACCGGGTAATGTCTCACCAACCGACCGGTTCACGCGAATAAATTGCGACGAATGACTTGCTCTGTTAGTGGTTGAACTTCTCCGTCACGGCGCCACCGTAATTTCCCGCCTTCGTCCACCTTAACCGAGAGATCCAACACTCGAGCACCGTCTATGGGAACTAAGTCTTTCACCTCTAATCCGAAGCACTGCAACACTTTTAGAACTCGATTTACTGGCATTTCGGCGACATTGACTGCGATGTCATCGTCGTAGGCGTCTGTGTTTGTCTGCACCATAGGATCCGACCCCAACACGTGTGATAGAATTTTCTGCATTATTTTTGGGGCTATACTCAACCCGAACCCGAGCCTTGTTAGATAATAAGATCTATTCCGATGTTGTACCACCTGGTAAGCCCACAAGGATTGGTTGACCTTGATTTGTAGATAAGCCTGTCGCAGATCCACAATGACCAGGTTTCGTCCCATTCGGCGCCATTTTTCCAACTTTTCAGCGCATACCAGGCTCTCAGTCGTATGACTTGAGATCGACTCGTTGAGCTCCCGGTAGTCGAGGACTGGTCGAACCTTCGCTTTTGTTTCTTGAAACACTGCCATAAGGGGCAGTGTCGGCTGCCGGTGTCTTTCAAATTCCACCATCCATCCTTTCGCTTTCCATTTTTCAAGTTCGGCGTCGACTTCTAATTCGTGCGCCCGGGCGGATTCATACTCCGACACACACAGACGAGTCCTCTCACTATCTTTCCTCCTACTCGGACGACGACTACGGGTAACTGCGCATCGACATTCACTTCTAGCGACGCCCTGCAGTCACGTTGCAGATGACCGCGCCGGTTGCTTCTAAAACACTGTCTCTGATTAATGCCGTAAAGCATCGGTAGCGCCGCCGTTTTGTCGATGTCACAGATCGCCGCTGCGGCTTCGAACTTGCAACACCAAATCGCGAAGTAACCGCAGCCATCATATGTTCGGACTGCATCCGTAAATTTAATCCGGTTCATTGCCGCGATAGTTTGATAAGTCAAAGCTGATGGCAAAGATTTATTTTTCCGAACGAAAATCAACCGGCTCAAAGTTCCCGCAATTAAATAATCCAGTAAAAGAATCGTATTTAATTCCGATTGCTATTTCTCCACAATTTTGTTATCATCTGATTCACGGTTTGTCGGTCAAGCTCAAATTTTACTATGATCAAATATATGTTGATAAAATGGACGTCCATAAAAAACATCACGTAGTAGGGGGCAGGGGGACAGAATTTAGTGACGAAGTGTTACTTGGGGGAGGGGGTTTCGGAAATGTGACGTCAGATCAAAATGCTGAAGTATTTATAGAAATAATTCTGTGACGAAATTTGACGAGGGAAAGAAGGGGTTGGAAATCTGTAAAAAATGCGTGACGTCATTTATGGATATCCCCAAAATGCAAAATAGTGGAGGAACAGTGATTTAATCCGCATAAAATTGAGATAACTCTGCATAATCCGCATCGAAACGGTTCTATCTGTAAAGCTCATTTGCCGAAAGGCTCCGGGAGCCGATTTAACTGACTGACTGTTAAATCAACACAGAATTCGAAACAATAAATAATAAATTAATATAATTATGATTTAATTAAAACAGAAACTTTCAAAGTCGAAAATTCAGCTCCCCTGTCATATATAACGGTTCTTTTTCTAGTATATAAATGTGTTTCTAAGGATATAAAATATATAAAATCCATTTAAAACAAAATTAAATTGAAAAATTAGTTGAAAATTTTCAAATAACTGACAAAAGTTTCGTTCTATATTAAGATGGTGTATAAGATCGTGCGCTTTTTCCAATGATGAAAAATGCATTGTGATCAAAAATAAAAACAATCTAAAAAATTCAAATAACAATATGAATTCAATCATTAGGAAAACCAAATATCTCAATCTCAATCGGTTAGATACTCTCCGCCACAATCCATCACTTTACGTACAGACACTATTTCTCATCATCTGTTACGATACTGGAAAGGCAAGATTTATTTTGCTGTACAGCCGATTGATATCTAACGAGTAAAGATGCAGAAATCGAAACAATTAGATTTTTGTGATTTTCTTTGAGAAGGTGAAGTACCCATGATCTAAGCTTTTGAACTTTTTTTTACAATCCATGGGTTGTCAAAGCGCTCGTGCCAATTGATGCGGATTGACATGAATCAAATAGTTCAAACAGTCTTCATCAAAGTCACTAGCTCTGCATTATTGAGGTGTATCGTTTAATTCAAAATTTTCACAGTTAAATTTCGGAAACCACTTTTTTGATGTTTGTTCATTCACTACCTTTTCACATTGAACGCAACAAATCATTCTGGTGGCTTCTGCTGCGTTTAAATGTTGATTAAAATAGAAAAGGAGTGGATACCGGATATTTTCATTTTTAATTTCCTGACACTCCATTTTAATGAAGTTAATGAGAGTGAAAGTTAGTCTAAAATGATTCAAATAGATATTTTATCTGAATCAATATAACCCAAATCAGTTAAAACAAAGAAGTGGGAGTGTTTTCTTTGCAACAAATAAAACTGCACGAACTAGCAAAGTTAATTGTGAATTCAACCATTTATTCTTTTCAGTTAAAAATGTTTATTATAAATACTGTTTTAAAGTTTGAAACCGTTTTATAAAGAGAACCTCGTCAATTACTTTATTTATAATATCCTTTTTGATTATAAGTTTAAGGTACAAACTTATAGAATTTTCGGAAACCCTAAATTTTTGAATAAAAAATTTCCTTTAAAATATTATTTTTTTTATTTGTGTTTATAAAACTAAATAATTCATGACATAAATTATTTATATACTTTACCTTACTTTTATCATTTAGGTCAAATAAAATTTAAAATTTCTTCAAGAAGTTAATTTGCTGGTTCTATTTCTTGTAAAACAACCCTGACAAAAAGATTATAGAATTAAATATTAATAATGAGTAAAATAAGAATATATTGTTTAAATTAATCATTCATTATTATTTTGTGTATTGTTTATAATTAAAGTTCATAATCATCTATTGTAGTGTTTTGAAGACAATTGTTTTAAATTTACTACATAGTAATTCTTGTTTCTGTTCTTCAAGGTTATCCTGGATGACATGAAGAGTTTGCAGAATCAGTGCGCTCGGGAAACGGTCAATATGGAAGATGTTCAAAAGATCAATTGCAATTTGGCCTTCCTCAAAGAAGAACACAAAACCAAACTCAAAGAACTGGAATTTATAAAAGGTTGATATTATATATATATTTTTTTTTCAAAATTACTCTGTTTTATTTATTGAATTATATTTTCTTAATAAAAAATTTTCATTTAATTAAATTTTACAATTTTTTCATTCTTTTTAATATAAATTAATAATAATTAAAATTTTTAAAATTAAATGAAATTATATAATGTAATTATTTGGTAATATTATCATAAAAGTAATATTTATAGTAATTATTTAGGCTTCTGAGATGTGAAATGCGTTACATTTTTGTTCTCTTTCAGTAAGATTCTTTCTTCTTATTTGGCATATCTTTTGTTAATTGTTTTCATTTCATAATTCATTCGTTCAACTATATATAGACAACATTTTCTCTGATTATTGTTCTTTATTCTTTGAATGTATTACATTCTTCTTGATGATTTTGTTTTATGGGTCATTTCGAACATTATGTTTTTTCGGTACGAAATATTGCTTTTCTTCAAAAATCTGATTTAATTCCTTTCATTTAAAATTTTATTTACCTTCGATGTTTAGATGGTAAGTGTTTATTAGAGTATTTTTAAGCATTATAAATATTTTAAGGCTGTTTAGCAAACCCTTTTTCTTTAAGTACTTCTCCAATTGTCATGATTATATATATATATATATATATATATATATATATATTCTAATCCTTCTCTCATAATATATTTTTTCCTTGTATCTGAGTTTTGAGTTAATTTGTACTTATCTGCTTTTTTGTTTCAATTATTTTATTTTTAAAGGTAGACATATTTTTTCGGAATCAGTTCAATTACGTTATTCGATGAAACGTATTCTAAAGCTGCAAGTAAACGCAGATTTGAAGCCAAGTTATAGTCCTCGGAATATCTTAAAGCCAACCCAAGTGATTGAATTTTAAGCTAAATACACTGTCTAAAATGAAAGAAAGAACCACAATGAGCTGTATTTTGAAAAGTAATAATAAAGTAATAATAAAGGAATCATGGCTTTCGTAAAATCTGTCAATATTCATCTTGGATTCATTTCGGATACTAAATCTTTAATTTTACTCAGTAAATGTTTATAAGTCGAAATACTCTTATTAGGAAGCAAGTAGGAAAACATTTCGGTGAAAAAAATTTTGATGAAAAAAAATGGATGAAAATAATGCCAATCGCTTTATGATTAATTTTAAAAATGTAAATTCTGTTCGAATGATCATTTATCGCAAATACAATAAAGCAGCCATTTTCCAACTGGGTGGGAGAATCACAATTCCAATTTCAGTACACTTAAATAAACACATCACATCTATTCACAATTTAAAATATTCCATACAAATATATATAATCATTTATATTTTAGCCATCTGAAATCTTATTAAAACTATTCAATAACTTAATTATCAAATATATAATACCATTAAATTATTAAAAAGTATGAATTTTAAATTATTTTTAAAATTATTCAAAATACACATTTTATTTTTCATATAAGTGTCAAAAACTGATGTTAATTTAGTCTGAAAATGGCGGGTAATCAACCGAACTTTATTGACATCATTGAATGTATGATTACCTCTTTCGTGAGTTTAGGAAAATTCATCAAAAACATATTTATCGAAAATACATTCTTCGTTGAATTTATCTTTTAATGAATTAGTTTTTCGATAAATATGATTTCTATGAATGTGTCTAATCCCCTCTCTCATATATTAGTTCCAAAAATTAGTGTTAATTGAAAAAGTTATTCAATATTTTAAATTTAAAAATACTTCAAAATTTCAATCCAATAGCTTTATATTATAATAATATAATTAGATTAATCAGCCCTCAGAATTGGAGAAACCACACTAAAACAACATACAACATTCAAACAGCAAACTAAAAAATATAATCTTAATGTAATTTAGGCATTCCTTAGTTATTCAATCAATAAAATTCATCTGCAACCTACTGCATCAATTTTTGTTATTGTTTTGCTTTAAAATTTGTCATTGTTTTGTTTGTCATTGAAGTTTGTAGCAAAGTCCAAATATTGATTAATGAAAGTTTTAAAGGTTTAAACTTTGCATTAAAATTAAAAATAATAAAAAAATAAAAATTTGTTGATCTAGAGCAATAAGTGATATGTTTATTTATTCAAACTTAATTTTAGTAAAATAAGCAAATCTTACAAGAAAATAATTATAAAAATGCCTATTATAAAAATTGTCAAAAATATAATATGCCGTTTAATGTCATTTAAAATTCAGTAATAATTATGATGCTAATTATTTTAACTCATTGTTTAATTTTACTACATTGATTTGGTTAATGCATTAGGCCGGTGAGCACTTGATAATAATTATTCTAAAACTAGTAAATTAAAAATTGTATTTTTAAAAAACAATACGTTATTCGAATAAAATCCTCTCAAAAATTAATTATCAGATTCGCAATTTTTAACAATTTAATCGATTCGGAGTCGATATTTCTGTTTCATAACTCGAATTAGTTATGAATCGAGCTGGTTTTGTGGACAAAATATTCGGCAGGTTAAGAGGAACATTTTAAAATGTGTTTTGATGAGGTAAAATGTCGGAACACGGTGGATTCTCGTACTATTTGGTCCAACTAGAAATTTTGTGAGTGAATAATTCATTATCAAATGCTGATGTAGAACGTCTAGTCTTTGGAGCGCCGTTTCCGCACCTTAAATTACTAAAATATTGTTTTTTTATCTCGAGGAAATTATGCAAAAGAGTGGAATACTCCGAGTCCACAAAATCAATGTATTTTTTAAAAATTTTACATGACAAAGATATAAACATAATAAAAAGAATTTTAAAATGTATTTATTACGAAAAGATACGGAAAATTCATAAAGTTATAACAAATATAAAAAATTAAATTTTTCTATTTTAATTTTTCTATTTCATTTATAAATAGATATAATTGTAAACTTGTTTCAGTGCATAAAATTACTAGTAATTCATTTATATTAATTTTTAATTGTTTCATGTATTGTTATCTGGATTTCAATTCAATCGAACCAATGGAAGTGGGTGAAAATTCGTTTAACTCATTTTGCTTTATTGTATTAGTTTTTAACTTAAATAGCGTTTAACATTCTAGGATATATTTTAAAAAATATTTTGATAATTATAATATTTGAAGATAAAAATGTCCATGTTTACGAACATTTTAGGTATTGAAAAAGTTATCCTCAACATACTATTAAGTCTAGTAATAATTAATGTCATTTTAAAAAAATATTTGAGACAAATTTATTTAAACAAACAAAAGAATTTAATCAACAATAAAGTCGCCGTTGTTTTCAACTACGTGTGCCTAACGTTCAGGTAACATCTTAATACCTCTGTTATAAAATTATTATGATTTAGATTTTAAAAATTCGGTCAAGGCGTTTTTGATGCACTCTTCATTTTTGAATTTTTTTCTACTAAAAAATGTTGCAATGAACAAAACAAATGATAATCGGATGGTGCAATATCTGGAGTATATGCAGGTTGTGGGAGAACTGCCGATCCCAACTGGTATATTTTATCCTCCGTGAATCTTGCGGTATGCGGTCGTGCGTTATCATGATAAAGAAATACGTCCTTCCGAATAATCAGCGAGGTTTCTTTTTTTCTCAAAGCTTGGTCTAACCTTTACAATTGTGCACTATACACTCCACTTGTAATGAATTGGTTGTTTGCTAAGAGTTTAAAATTAAAAATACCTTTAAAATACCATCAAACACATAACATCACCTTTTTCGCACGCCAGCCAGGCTTTGGAATGGGTTTCACCGCTTCGTTTTTATCTAACCATTGTGGTCGTTTCTTCCAATTAACATGAAGCACCTATTTTCCATCTCTGGTAACAATTTGCTCTAAAATCGGCAATCGATCTTGACGATGGAGGAGCGAACTACAGATTGTAACTCTTTGTTTGAGGTTGTTTTCGGTTAACTCATGCGGAACCCACTTTCCAAACTTGTGAACCTTACCAAGTGACAGCAATTGATTGCAAATAGTTTTTACGAACAGTTTAAAGCTGTCTTAATTCCCAATTGGAACTCGTAAAGCATGCAATGCCTTATATGCTCTTAATCTACCATCCTTTACCACCTACTTCTAAAAAAATTCAACATTTAAAACACAAAATATTTGTAACAAGCATTGTTAATTAAGCTTTACACTGTATAGATATAACACACTTTTGTAATTACCGCAGATTTGTAGGTTATATTGATGTTTTTAAACGAAGATCAAATAAACGACATTAATTATTACTAGACTAATATTTACTACATATTTAATACACATATGAATTAAAACTTTACTGCATCCATAAACGTCCTCCATTTCCACAAACCAATCATTCATTTTTATAATTAAACTATTTCATTATTTTTTTCATTTAGATTTCAAAACTTTTGTTTTTAATAATCATTTATATCAGAGCAACGAGAAAGATTGTTGTCTGGAGAATTGCAAGGCATAGATGAGTCCGAGTATGAATATCTACAATTAAGCAGCTTGATGATGAAGCAGGCTACCACACGTAATAAAGTCATTGAAGAAATTTTGGAAACTGAAAAAAAATTTATTAATGATTTAAAAATGACATTGGAAGCTTTCGATAGAACTCACTTAAAATCTAAAGTAAAGACAAAAAGTATAATATGTCAGAATAATTTCTTCTACTTAGATTCCCGATCAAGATTATAATTTGATATTTGGAGACTTGGAGTCTGTGATACATGTGGCAGAAGAATTTTTATCTAAGCTATCTTCAAATATAAAAGATGGATTCGAAAATATTCCCATAGGTAAGAATTTTGGTTTTCTTATTATGTTGGTTGTAGCCATCGTTTAATAAATGAAATCATAATTTAAAAGATTTGTTATATTTCTTGGAATGTGCTGTCCCGAACTGTTATTATTATTAACTATTATTTTTATTAACGGACATTTTCATAGATAATTTTAAATACAAATTATAAATTAAATTAAAAAAAAATGTGTCAAGTATATACCGTGTTCTCGTTAGTAATCCCCCCTAGCAAAATTTTTTGAAAAATAGATTTATTACCTTGTCTTATGCATTTCTTCTTCTCGTGGGATATTTTTATCTCTCATCGTTGCCGAAATATCACCTATAAAAGATTTATATTAAAAATTAAAAACTCACATTTTAATTAATATTATTAAAACA
>MQRK01238298.1:24939-35856 GCA_001938485.1 Girardia tigrina | reverse complement strand
AAAACGATTCAATCATTCGATTGCAAGCAGAAAAAATAACTTCAATAAAACCGGAAACTTTATTTTGCCACGTAATTAACGCGCATCAAAAAAATTATATCGTATGTAAATAAAATTTTTATATATTAAAACAAAATAGAAATGTTCCGGAATTTCACAAAATCTTTTTACAAAATTCAAAATTCTTTTTAATCAAATCCAATTAATACAAATTTTTCATAGAATTTGTTCGATAGAATTTCGATGGATTTGAATATATATTTTATACCTATACATATAATAATAATAATTTTTTTTTAATTTATTAGAAAAAATATATATACATAATTTCAAAATGTTTTCGAATTCCGAACAAGGAGATGTTTAGATTTCCCCTAACTGAACTCTTAGGTTAATAAAATGTAGTGTCGACTTACGATGAGTGTAAATTGCAGAGACTTAATCAACATAACTTGTTGTTTTCTGCTTACTTAAATAAATTTTAGTTAACCAGATGTTCGAAATTATTAAATTCTTTTAAGAATGTGCAATTTTATCAATTTAAGTTGTATTTCCTTGATTTTTAATGGTGATCTCGTGTCATTTTCACGAATGTTTCTGGACTACCTAATACCTTTAATAATGTAGTGTCATCAGTAAACAGCGTGAATTTAGGAAAAGAATTAGTTTTTGGACACAAAATTCTATTTTCTCGTCATAACCACTTCCATTAGAGTTACTTCAGTAAAGATACAGTGTATGATAAGACTCTATTTTCGTGGTATATGTTTCACCAGCTAGGTCCTAGCTGCTAGGACGATAAAATAGAATGTTAGCTCTTGATTTACTATTATTTGATTCGTGGTTGCGTTGTAATGAAATTTCAGAAAAAAAGATATTTTTGAAACTTTAATTGAATAAAAAACAATAAACATATTATTTAAACAAGTTTTGCCTAAGTAAATTTCTAAGGAACGATGATTTATTTTTCTTGCACAAAGCAATAACATTTAAATAATTATAAATATTAAAATATGTTAATTCATTATTTTTGATATTATATATTGTAATTTTTTAATTAAAAATTATTATAACCATATACTATTTTCAAATATTTTATATTAATTATATATATATATATATATATATATAGCTTTTAAATATTGTATTTTGTTTTGAATAGGCATTTTATTAAACTTCCTTAAAATTTCATATTTATTTTTATATTTAGGGTTTTTTCATATTGTATTTACTTTTAAAGTTTAATAAATTCTGTTAAAATATTTTTGGATCTTATATTTCATTTGTTTTTTTAAATCTATTTAATTATAAGTATTTATCTAAAATTTTATGTAAAACATTTTTAAATATTATTTATATTGAAACATTATTTTGTCGTCTGAACTTATTTTAAATATTAATTCCTATTTTTAACTTTTATAATTTAATATTAATTTTAAATGTTTTTTATCTTTAATAATTTAAAAGACACATATAAAATCTTCACAAAAACTGTAAGTGAGCAATAAGTGAGTATTATTTTATATTTTATCCGCATAATTTATAGTTTTTATTCACTGAGCCTGATCGTGGTTTTCCTGAGATTATGAGAAAGGTGGATAACAACTAATCCTGTCAGGCCGCAGTTTGATTTTGAAAAAATCCATTACGGATTGTTAAAGAAACTGCTAATAGAGATAAAAACAGAAAATTCAATGTATCACTATTCCATACTACATGTAACTAAAAGGAAAAATTGTTCCCTGGTAGCGCAATTTAGATATAAACAATCCTGGTATTTATTTATTCATTTGCTCATTTTTAGTTTTATATTACTTTAAATTTAAATACTTTAATTTAGATAACGTTGAAATAAATATTAACAGCATTGGGTCATTAAAATACTATACATTTAAAATCCTACGTGGTGTGATCCCTTTGTCCTAGGACTCGTTGATAAATAAGATTATGACGTGTATGCCGTTGATACTCTAAATAGATGAGCTATCATTGGTTACAGATATGACTCACCATATCCAACCTGTGTGTGTGTGTGAGTGGTGCGTACAGTCATTATTTCAATTTTTCTGTAGACATTGACAATAGCGTCAAATATCGCAGCGTGATAAAATTTTTGCTCCTGCGCATTACTAAAAGTTACGATATTTTGCAGCAGTTGCAGGAAGCTTACGATGACCAGTGCCCATCACGTGCAACAGTGTATAATTGGATCAGAGACTTAAAACATGGCCGACAATCCATTTTTATGCTGAGAGATCAGGATGACCGTGTGAAATTTGACCCGGGAAAAGTGATTTGTGTATGAAGATCGTGTCGGAAGAGAGACGAATAAGCATCCGTGAACTTTCACAGCGTCTATACATCAGCTACCATTTTACATATGATATTCCGAAATCATTTAGAGTTCGCAAACTGTGTTCACGTTTTGTTCCACAATTCCTATCCGGTGAAATGTAGGGCAAATGTTTGCAGTGTTGCACCGCCAATTTGGATTTGCTTCGCACTCATGATGATTGCTTAAACAACAACATCGTTACACAAGATGAAACACCGGTGAGCTTGTTTGTGCTGAGAGCAAGCGTCAATCTTCTGAGTGGTGCTTCCCTGTGAAAGTGCTCCCCGAAAACTTCGAAGTGGCACCTCGTATAAGCGAGCAGCAATGTTGACTGTGTTCTGGGATTCTCATGGCATTATTAAAATTGATTTCCTTGAGAAAGTACTGACAATAAATAGGGAGTATAACGTTGAATTACTTCGCGATGTGAGAAAGTCTCGTAGGAAGCCAAGAGGGATCCCATTGTGGCTCCTTCAAGACAATACACCCATTCACACTTCGAGAGCAACTTTGACTGCTGTGGATGACGGTGGCTTTCAGTTGGTTTCCAACCCCCCAATAGTCCTGATTTTGCGTTGTTTAAACACCTAAAGAAACTTTTGAAAAGTTTTCACTTTCATTCAGTTGATGTCCTCAAGAAGAAAGTCCTTGATATTCTCAATTCTTTGCCTCCGAATTTTTACAAAAATGCATTCTCTGAGCTTGTTACTCACTGGCGCAAGTATATTGATGTACACGGCTCATACATTGAGAAATGATTTACTTTGATGTCAAGTACTGATTCTGAAAAAATAAAGTTGAATAGACTTTGCTTTCTTGTTGAGTCTAAGGACTTATAGATCGCACCACATATCACTAAAATTTCAATCCTATAAACAAAATTACGGGTATGACCAAACCAGTACTGACAGACAACAAGTGCTGTTTAAATTCATGTTATATGGTAAGTTGGTATCCAAACTATTACTATCCTGCGCATTACTAAAGGCTACGATATTTTGCAGCAGTTGCAGGAAGCTTGTGGTGACCAGTACCCATCACGTGCAACAATGTATAATTGGATCAGAGACTTAAAACATGGCCGACAATCCATTTTTATGCTGAGAGATCAGGATGACCATGACTATTTATTATCAGATACTACTAATCTCATGTATCGACAATTCGATTAATGAAAAATAATTTCTGACGAGAAGGATGTCTAATTCTATGCATTATTTCTAATAGTTTGAGCAGTTCTTATCTCTATCAAAAGCTAAGTTACACTTTACATATTGATTTACATAAACATTTTAAATTAATATTACATTATAAATGTAAAAAAAATAATTTAATTTTAAAATTTTTATTTACATTTTTAAACTGTCTGAATAAGCCGAAAGTTAAAAAATTTAAATATCAATTTTTCATTTGGGTAGGGCAAACACAATCTTAAAAACAACATACAATAAACTCAATTGGAAAATATTCGTCAAAACTACTACTAAATAAAATTTTAAAAAAATCTATTCAGAAACATCTTTGTACACAAATTTCAGACAAAAACGAAAAACAATACGCTAAAAATATTGATTTAGTGAAACAATGTTAGAATTAAATTTTGTTTGAATGCATTACTTTTATTAACTCAAGGTCGCAAAAATAAATTAAAATTTATTAGAAAAATGAGTGATATCGTTGGTGTATGTCATCCGACCGAATGTCGATCAAGAAAGAAAAAAATTTTGTAAGATTAAAAATCTTTATTTAAATAATTAAAAAAATTTTAAAATATTTTTGCAAGAAAGTCATTTTTATCTATGTTATTGTTAAAAATTAATGATGTTGATGTGTAAATATAAATTTAAGAATTTATAAATAATATATTTATATATAATAAATTTATTCTACTTAAATAATAATTATATAAAAAAATTTTTTAAATAATAAATAATGCTAAAATAAATTTTAATTTTTTTGATGTTATTTGATTTATCGATTATTTTGAAAAAAAAATTTTTCTATGTAATTTAATATGTAATCAATTTCCTGTTTCAAATTTATTGATTTTTAATGTAATAATAATAAATAAAAATTAATTAAAAATAAAAATTAATGCTTCGAAATTATTTTTTTAGTTAGAAATTTGATCCGATGTTGTGAAAATTGAAGTAGTTATTATTAAAATTCAAAAAAATAAGATGAAAAAAACCCAAAAATTATTCCATGTAATTTGATTTTTAATTAGCTTCTTCTTTTAATTAAATACAACGAAAACGCGTTTTCATTTATTTCTCAGGAAATAAAATTCAATTTTTCGTTAATATGAGCTGTCAGCTTTTCCCAGTTGTGGGCTGGCAGTAAATGTTATTTTATTTTCCCTAAAAAAGAACTAACAGTCGGGAACTGTTTCAGCTGCATGTATTGGTGAATGTGTATGCCGAGACATGAAGGAAAATTCGATCATAAAATAAATCTTTTTATTTTTATTGATCAAATAATTCTCCATCGTTCAATAAATCTTATTTGAGACTGGAAAATAATAATTATTATTATCTAAAACAATTATATTTCCAAATCCCAATTGATAGTTTATATAATATAATTTATTGTAACATACACTACTGCTTTTGTTTTAATCAAAGATAAGTTTTTATTGGTCATTCAAAAAAATTCACATTCTGTTAAAACCATGTTACCCAAAAATGTCCATTGACTTGTCACCATTTCGTTGCCATAACAATGATAGGAAAACCTTCCTCAAACAAACATGCGGCAATTGATTGAAACAAAAAAAATATAAAATTTGTTTTATATATTTTATTTTTATATACATGTTTGAAAAATTAATTTTCGAGTTGTTATTGATAATTTAACAGTAGATGATGAATGAATTATTATTATTTATTTTCTAAGAACCCTTTCAAAAAAAAATTTTTTATTAAAAAAATAAATATTTAATTTGAAATATTATATATATTTTTATTTAAATCCTTACATAATGAGTATTTATTGTAAATAGAAAACAGTAAACGTGTTTCAGTGTCAATTAATTATATTTTAATGTTGTTTGGTTTGAGAATAATAATAAAAATTTTCTTTCCTGTTAGAAAATTTCGTTTGAGCAAATTGAGAGTTGATAAATGAGTGTAGTCATGTTTTGCTTTTATTTGTAAAATAATAGGCGATTCTTTTTATAAAGTTTATTCGTTTCCTTTTTTCATTTATATACGCAGTAGCACGTAAAAATTAATAATTATATTTTCAAAAATTATAAAGAGAAAATAATTAAGGCTTTGAAATTAAAAATATTATTTTAAAAAACATAAAAAAAATGAGTTGACCCATAAAAGATGAAAGAATAAAAGTGTTTTTCACTTTGTGATAACTTACGTATTTTAACATACATTACTATTTATGGTGATGGCTGTAAAGGCCAGCACCTGTTTCTCGTGCTGGAAGTATCGGATATGACTGACACTGGTTGGTACTCCGATGAACAGCAGTCATCGGTCCGACGTACCGCAACTTCCTGTAACGTTCCAGGATAGTTCCAGTCGGTTTGCGATCGACCAGGCCCGCCGACTTTCAACCCGAAAGCGCGACTGTGGGCGCTGCATGTGTCTGTCGGGAACCGCCGAAGTGTGCGAGGTGGTGGCGTTGGTAGACCAGTCGTTTGGGCTCGAGTTGCGGTCGATGTGCGTGGGTTGTTCAGTGAAATCTGGATTTCATTCCGACGGTGGGCCGTGAAATTGCTCTGCTCACCAAACGTCGGCGGTCGCACATAACATCATCGTACTCGGTTTGACCGGCTCGCTATGTCGCAGAGATGTGTACCACATGACTTTGTGATGTGGAAATTGCATATTTTTCAAAGAAGTAATCAAATTATTTTCATCGAGTTTCAAAAGGCACAAATACCGATTTTATTTTTTATTTTTCGAAAAATTGTTCCACCCAAATACTATTAAAACAAAATGTAATTTGTTTATTATTCGAGCACCACACTATTAAATATTACAATTGAGTAAAGTTGTAAAGTAATGCGCATTTTTTTACATTTAGGTCGTTCTACCGGAGCACCACAGTTGTTATAAAATATTTATTAAAAAAACATGTTTTGCAACTCCATTTACTTTGTGTTCGAACTCAGTTGATTAAATTCATGCGATGTCACATGCACTGCAAACAAAATCAAGAACACAGTCGAATTTATGGTACTAGTAACATTGTTTAACATAGAAAGAAAGTGTAAACCTAATTTTCAAATCAAATATTTTAAAATTCTAAGTTCTAATTTGGGATACATCTGAGAGAGAGTAATGTGTAGGGCGTTATTATTTAGGTCACACAATAATACAGTAAATGTACAAAAGACACTCAGCCACTATAAAAATATGAAAAAAATAATTGTGAAGAATATTTTTCTATTATTTTTATTCTATTTTGTTATGGAATTATTTCTGTCCAAACCATATTGTAGTTACATATCTAAACACAAACATATTATTATTTTTTCATTTTTATATATTTACATACGTATTTATATAATCACTTCCAATGTTCTTACCGGAGGACAATAATTTAAGCGGCCGCTCTAGTGAGTGGAGAAGAGATATTATAACCATATCATAATAATATAATAAATATTTTATATTAAAAAAGATATGAATAATAAAAAATCAATAAATAAGCATTAAAAAATTAAAAACTTAAAACCAGGGAAACTAAAATATAATGTCTTTGAAAATAACAGATTGGATATTGGAGATAAAATAAAAAAAACATAAATTATTCAGTTGTCAATAACTCTTCTCGCTATATTAGTGATCATCCATCAATAGTTATTCCATTCTCGAACCTCCAATCTCTTTCAAATGGTATTAGGCCTAAGACTCTTTAGAGAATCCACTCAAACTAAAGTCCAAAGGATCCCCCAACAGGCCTCCTACGGGGTCAGTGGCTTTCTGCATTTGAGCATTCAGTTTGCCAGTGATGAAAGCCCAGCTATGGAACTTGGTACCATGACCGTACATGCCTTTGAATGTTTCGGTGGACGTGTAACATCTGTGAAATCCGCACTGAAAACTTCCTTTCACCTTCATGTCAGGTAGTCAGTAGTCCTTGTGCATTTCTTCAGCGATTTCTTCATTCTTGTTCCTTCGCATACTCACAGTTGCGTCCGGCAACTGAGAATTGAATTGGTTGGTTTGATGTTTGTCTTCTGTCAGTGTTTCCAAGTTGTCTGCTTTCTGATGTTCTGGTTGTTCTTTGTGATTCTTTTGAATGTATATCTTTAGCTACCCTACACAAGCGTATTCTTTTGGGCAGTGAAGGTATACCTTCCTTCCTTTCTTCTCTCTCTTCAGCTTTTGCGTTGGCTGTTTTGAACTTGCTGTTGCTTTGATGCTCTGTTTAATGCGTTGTTTGATAAGTGACTCTGCTCCAATGTAGTCTCTTTTCAAGTGACTGTGGAGCTCCTTGATCTCAGCAAACATTTTGAAGCATGATTCCATCATGCAGTCGTGCAGTCCGAGTCTGGGTAAGATGAGTGTTACCATTTTTCTGGAGTCTTTCTATCTCAAAAATTCTCCTTGTATTCATGATTTTCTTGATTTTTCCATCCACTGGTAAAAGGTCTTCATTTTAGACTTCAAAAAAAAGTCTTCAAATTTGAACTGGTCTCAAGATAACCAGTTCAAGTCAATTCTGAGATATTCTGTACGGTATTGCTTTTTTCTTCCTCTCACTTGCTGTCCTCCGAATAGTTCACATTGATGTATTCTTTTCAAGTTCTCCGGACACTCACCCAGTTCCAGCTTTTTATGGTATGAAAGTCTTCTTTTTGCTAAGATATCTATTGGATGGGGTAAGCCAATATTCCACAGTTCGATCTTGATCTTCTGTCTTATGTACTGTTAGTATTAATCTATTACACAAGTTGTAGAATACACCTGGAATACACAGCTAGAAATGATGTTTCTTTTTTTCCGGAGAGAAAACTTGTTGTTTGTTGAGGAAATATTTTAAAATGTATAATAGGTATTTAGTTATATTTTAATAATATTTTGATAATTGTTTAATTGTTTAAAATTGAAAACATAAACTGAAAAAGTTTATGATTTTAATCCTTTAAATTATATATTTTATATAAATAAATGAGATATTAAGAAAAGTTTAAATAAACAAAAAGAATAAGAAAAATAAAAATTTAAAAGAAAATAATAAATAATAAATTAAAATTATTAAAAAATAAAATCAATTAATTAACTAATGACCTGATAAAAATGGTCAATAAAATTTTACAGTGGAACGTAATCTAAGTATATATTTCGTGAGAGTTTTGAAGAGTGACCTTTTCCGATCAACCAGTTTATTTGTTTAACTATTTTGATCAATTTGTTCGGAGGACATTGATCAATTGTTTAACGCGTGAATAGCGACAGCCGATCGCCTTTCATAAGTATATAAACGATTGCTAAAATTCAGAACAAAGATTATAAAACCACACTGTTAAAGTGCATGTTGAATAAAACGAAACACGAACGAAGATTATTATTATAAAAATTATTATAAAACCACATTATATCAGTTCAGAGAGAAAGAAAAAGTAATTAATAGAAAACGATTATTATTTAAAAACATTTATTATTAAAAAGTATATATCCATTATTCAAACACACTGTAAAGAGTGAGACTAAAATCTTAAAATATTTAGCCATTTCTGAGTTGTCGCTAAAGGCTCTCAGACCAAAAATATAAAATCGGCCAGGGGCCAACCGAATACCACTCTATATTTACAGATATCATTTTTGTAATTAAAATGTATTATAAAAATATAATTTATAAAACAAAACTATCGCGTGTTATTTATTTACATTTTTTATAAACACATTAAACACTCTACATGTTCATAAATACTGGCTTTAGTGTTTACAGTTTTCTTTTACCTTTCTGAATCTTGATCTGATGTTTTTCTCTGAACTTCCTCTGCAATCAATTATTGAGTCCAAGTAACTGAACTCATCCGCCTATTCAATTCCAATCATGAGTTTGCTTTCCGCCATTGAGATTCATGATATTTGTTTTCCCATTGTTGATCTTCAGCCCTATACTTGAGAACAATTTTTATTTTTTACAAAAGTATAACATTTTTTTTCAAATTATTTAATTCGTAATACACAGGTTTTTGGTTCACAGGTACTTCAATTATTATTAATATCCAAACTATAACAAAAAATAGTCAATATAAATTTTCTAATCAGGATTTTATTATTTATTTAAATAAACTATCTTGAAAAATAATAATAATTATAATACTAAATTGGTATATATTTTATTTTATATAAAAATCTATAAAAAGTATAATGAAGATAAATATTATTGAGTCGAAGGCTTTTATATTTTTATTTAATCCCATATAAATAAATTATAAATATACATTCTCTTACAAGTAAATCCGCCGTAAAACATCGCAGAAAGAAATCGTAACAATGTATATTGGCATTGTATTAAGTAAATCTGAAATCTTAGTGAAAGTGACTGTATAAAATCGTCATCGTCGCGTATCACAGCCCCAGATGCAGAAATGAAGACGACATTGTCTGTATCGCAATTATTATTTGCTGAACTACTAAAAAAATTGCTCGTATGAGTAGGTAGAAGAGTTATCAATTATTACACTGTCTCAATACGAATTTTTCCTAGTATAAATGCCCGAAGATTGAAAAATCGCATCTACTTTCTACTAGATCTGCAAGATTTATTCACATCTGAATTTAACTGTGATTTTTCAAAGTAGATATTACTTCGAGTTGAAATTATTATCCATTAATTTTCCTAAGGAATTTCTTGAGTAAACCATGTCCTTCTATCGGCGACGGTTATCCAAACAAGCTGTTCGACCTTTCTCATATCGCAGGTTATGAGCATTAATGTTTATGTCTGTTGATAAAATAAGGAAATCGTAAAATTGTTATTATTTACTAAATATATCTAAAATAATAAATGAATTATTTTGAGTGATTTATTATGATCTTTCATAAACAGACGAGACAAACAGAGACATATGTCCGTCGTTTTCTGTAACATTAGTATTAATCTTTGGAAAAATGGTAAGATTTAATATTTATCAAATATTCATGTTTCAATTATCAAAATATTTATAAGATTAAATATATATTTATATATTTATATATATAAATCCTAATAATTATGAACGAGAAATTTATTTATTAATAATTTTAATTAAAAACTTTGATTTGAAAAAGATATTATTAATTCAATTATCAATATATTAATTAAAATAATTAATAACTTATTGAATTTGAAATTAAAAAATTTTAAATTTAGAAAATATTAATTGGTATTAATATTAATTTATAATTAAGTTTAAACATCATGTTAAAATTATAAATAAAAATAATAAATTTTTTATATTATATTTTTTAAAGAGGTTTTATTGGTAGTACTGTTCTACTATATACTGATATGAGTATTCTGATACAGATATCCATCCTTAACCGGACTAATATATGCATATATATATATAAATTATTAAAATTATAAATTATAAAATTTTATTAAAATTTTATTAAATTATT
>MQRK01238298.1:0-10471 GCA_001938485.1 Girardia tigrina | reverse complement strand
ATTCAAAACTTTTCCTTTTGACAGCCATCGAACTTCGGTGTGATAAAGCAAAGTTTTGTAATCCGAATCCATTGCTTCGCATAAAGCTGCAAAAATTCTTGATCGAAGAGCATTCGCTTTTATGTAATTGACCACGCTGACGACTTCATTAAGAGTATCTTTGAGAATTGAAGGAGCTTTGGAAACCAGAACTTCTCTGTGGATCATGCAATGAACAATTTTAACGCCTTGGTTTTTCTTGACAACGTGAGAAACGAATCCTTTTTTTCTGCCTTGCATGGTAGGAGCTCCATCTGTGCATACACTCACACAATTTTCCCATTTCAGATTGTTTTTTTTACATTTGCATCGACCATTTCAAAAATGTCTTTGCCAGTTATTGTTTGTTTCAATTCTTGACAAAAGAAATATTCACTCACAATCATTTCTCCTCGAACAAATCTCAAAAATGACAATAACTGAGCTTTATTGCTGATATCAATGATATATCTAAAATTTAGAGGAACCAATTTATTTAAATTACAACCCATATATAGTTTAAATATTTTAATACCAAAAATAATTTAAGTTTTTAATTATTTAAATTAATTATTAAGGAGCTTCGGCTCCTCATATAATAAAAAAGGAACGATGAGATTGAGTATGTCAGATACAGAGTACTGTAATAATAAAACTGGCTGATTTATCAACGAACAAATGAACGGATTGTCATGCAGTACTACCAGATGGACTCAAAGGTAGAGTTAACAAGGTGTAGTCTAAGTGACAAAGAAGTTAGTAGAAGGCGACACGCTTTGATGTCTCAATACATCGGTCGTTCTTAAGAAATATTATATTGGGAGACGGTAAATGCGGCATCCAACAGGGTGGCGACCTGTTGGCTCACTGTCTCAACACTAGAGATACAGTGATCATCCAAGTACTATATAACATCAATGATCGGGTCATATCAAACAACCTCTATAGGCTTCCATACAAGAAACTGATTAGAAGACTCTAGAAACGGTTGTGCAGGCTATAATAAATGGATAACGGATTGATGGAGTATTTGAGTCCCCAGCCAGTGCCTATGTGGCGTGCGAAGACGATCAATCAATTGAAGGGTGCGGAATGAGGCCTCTAGAAAAGAACCCCCGTTGAAACCATGGCATCGTGCGAATTAATACATGTATATCACCGGGGACCTTTCCTCACAGACAAAAAAACAATATTCTTAAATAATTTTACATTATTATTCATTTCTGTTAAATTAATTGAATATATCAAAATTTTCGGTTCAATTTTAATCCGTAACACTGATATCCTCATATTTATACAAATGCATATTTTTTCATATTTTGCTTTGTCTGATGATTACGGGTGATCCTTTGAAATTCAATACCTGGTAAAGAAATGAAATTTTTGAATGGTGCCTTAATTTTTTATGTTGATTATTTATCTTTGCTTTCAGACGTATTTAAAAATATAGTTTATGTTTACTATTTTTCATTCTATTATATAACTATTTTTGATTTTTTGTTAAAACTAATTAAATAATACTTAATTGTCATGCGTTATTCTGAATTAATATTTTAGAAACACAATCTATATGTTGAAGTTCTTTATACCATAAAACACAAAATTGGTTCCACTTGTGGAGGACACTCTCCATTCATTCAAGATCTTTTTAATTTTGCACAAAAGGTGTTTGGTGTAAGTGATTCAGAACATCGTAAACTGCTTATTGCCGCTAGTGAAGAAAAAGTAAGATTATGAAAACTATGATACTTAATCGTTACCCTTGATAATGTACAGCCTCCCATTATTGTGTTAAATGTAACAGTTATTCAGGCTCGAGATTTGGAAGCAAAGGATGCTGATGGTAAATTTTCTTTTTGGGACCTTAAGTAATATCATCCAAATATAATTATTTAAAAATATATTTGTATCTGTAAAATACAATTAATTCATATGGTATTTTAGGATTCAGTGATCCATATGTGATGCTTGGAATAATACCTGGGAAAAGTTTAAACGAAATAACTGAAGATACAGATAATGGATATGATTATCTTAATGTGGATTCTAATAATTCTAACTGTGCTAGAGATAAAAGTCCAAAAGGAATAAAGAACTTGGGAAAAAGTCTTCGTAAAAAAGTTGGGGGAAATGATAAATATTTGACTTCGAAATCAATGAGTCTCGCAGACAAAAAATCTCCAAATAAAACTGGAAGTTATAAAGAAAGTATTCCGGCTAAATTCATTCAAACAACGAGCGTTAAACCAAATACAATGACCCCTGTTTGGAACGAATTATTTCGATTGTAAGTTAGGTTTTCAAAAGATATCATACTTTAGTTTCTTTTTAAAATTTGAACTTAAGAAAAGTCTGTGACGTAGAACCATTAAACTAATGGTATATTTAAGCCAGAATAAGTTAACAAAGCAACTTAAAATATATTAATTATTTTAGGAAAGAATCTAGATGCAACTAACTTTTGCACCAGATTCTCTTTTGGAATAATAATAATATAAAATGAAAATATTATAAAAAGTTAAATTAATTACAACAGTTTGAACGGAATTAATAAATTACTTTCTTAAAAATATACTCGATCGTTTTATCAATCAAAAATAAAAAAAATGTAAATATTTTTGCTTGATTTGGAACTGATATAGAACGGTGTTTATGGATTTCCACCTGCTTGGATTAGTGCAAAAGTGATTACATTATTCAAAGGAAAAGGTGCAATATCTTAACCGAACACCTATAGATGTATCTTCTTTTTGAAGTTACCGGTAAGATTTTTGTGTGAATCGTGGTAAATATAATACTATCTGTGATTGAAGAAAGACAATATCGCTGGCAATTTAATTTTAAGCCGAAAAGAAGTATATTCTAGGCCAGGGGTTACCAAACTTCCTTGCCAGGTGCCCCCTTAAATATAAAGAAACATTTTGGCGACCCCTACATTTTCCACCGGGATATATGGTATTATAGGAATGCTTAAATCATTATTGTTATTAAGTGAATTTTTAAATTTAATTTTAATTTAACACATGGACTGTGCGTTTCATCGTAAATTCTCAGCCTACTTCCATGTTTGAAAAGCATTCTACCGATATATAGAAAACTTCATGAAAACAGGTTAAACCCGTTTATTTTAAATATTCAAATCTACCTCATCATCATTCAATTTCTTCTTAATCTCAATATGCCATTAAGTAGGTTGAGAATACTGTTCATAAATGGTCGCTCGGCTTTCATGACGCTTAAAATCATGTTAATAAAACCTTGTTCCCATTTATGAATGTCTTTTCCAAGAGGTAAGACATCATTGATATGTAATTGCAATAAATACTTGCATTTGCTTTTGAATAATTTTTATACTTAATATTTGTACACTAACCCTCTTTCGGTATTTATTTATAATAAATTTCATTTTAGAAATCTGTTTCAAACTGTTTGAAACAGATTTAGATTAATAAATAAATAGATAAATGTAGATAAGGATAATTCTCAGTTGTTTAAATAATCGAAAGTCTCAGCGGGCGTTTAAAAGGAAGATAAATCTTACTGGCTTATTTATTGCTTTACTTTACAGTTTATCATTTTACAATTAATTAATAAAAATATCAATCAATTATCTAATTTTATCAGCTACGTCAGCTATTTTACAATAAAAATGTACTTATTTTATTCTTGTTTCAAGATACCACTCAAAAATAGATAAGTGGATAAGTAAAAAACGCAAGGCAGATAACTCCCAAGACGCGTCTAAATCCAGTGAAAGTAATTCAAATGAAGAGGCCCAGTCAATAAACATTGACAACTTCAATGTTAAGAAAAAGTTCATTCCTAAAAGATATAAATTGAGGAAGTATCAATAAGATTATATAAAATTTGGCTTTACATTTAATCAAATTGGAAGTACACAACATCTACAATGCGTTATTTTCTCGGAAACTTTGGCTAATGACAGTTTAAAACCAAGACATTTAAGGCGACATTTAGTAGCAAATAACCCAAGTATTGGTGAAAAGCCTGTCGAGTATTTTGAACGTAAGATCATGGAGTTACAAAAGCAAGTAGCTCTCTTGAACAATTATTAGTAATAACTCATCTCACTAATCATAAAGTTCATTTTGGTAAGTATTTCGATAATTTATCTCTTTCTAAGCATGAGTGGATCAGGAGCCCATTCAATAACATTGAAACAATAAGTCATCTTTCAATATCACAGCAGGAAGAGCTTTTAGAATTGTCATCTGATGGGACTCTAAAAAGGAAATTTGATACAGTACCACTAGTTGAATTTTGGATACTTGTTAAAAATTAATATACTCAACTTTCTGAACTAGCCATGTCAATTTTAATTCCGTTTACTTCTACCTACCTGTGCTAGAAGGCATTTTTCTCAATGGTAACAATTAAAACTAAATCTCGAAACCGTCTGCAAGTTGAAGGATATCTTCGTCTTTCATTGTCACCAATTCAGCCAAGAATGGATCTTCTTTGTTCATATATATAATCCCATCCTTCCCATTAATTTTAATGATTGCATATGATGTAATACTTTGCCTGTTATTAATAAAGTAAAAACATTTTTTAATATTTATTTTTTTTTATTTTATTATTTTATAATCAAATGATGTTAAAATTTAATACCGTTTGGTCTAGTATTTGTTCCCCAAAAATGTCTTTGAGCCCCCTCATAAACTTTTCCGCGCCCCCTGAAGGAGCAAGCCTCCCACTTTTGGAACCACTGTTCTAGGCTATTAGTATAATCAGGCGTATACAGGAAGAAGGTCTATTCAGGAACCAGAAGGTATATGATATTTTCATTTATTTAGAAAAGGCATTTGACCGTGACCACCACGAAGTTAATTGAGCTTGACTGAAAACATTCGGCTTAACCGATCAGATTATGTTTCTTATCATGTAATATATTAGAATTTCATTGAGACTGTAGGAAACACTGATTTTTCCATGGAAAAATGTTTTAGGAAGGGATGTGTGATTGTACCTAGCTTATGCAACTTGTTATTCGATGAAGTGATCTAAACGGCTGTAGGGGAGTTGTCACCCCGAACGGTGAGCAAGGTATTGAATTTCAAGTTAATAAACTTGCATATGCAGATGACCTCTGTATCATCGAATCTGATATTGATCGAGCCTGTGAAAACCTGGATATACTTAGAAGCACATTTCTGGAGTTTGTACTGACAATAAGTGCTACTAAGACAAAAATAATGAGCCTTACTGACAGATCAAACTCTGGAGTATCGCAACTCAAATCTGTGAAATATGTAATAGAAAGGGTGAAAGAATTAGGTAGCTGCAATTCAAAATAAATATGTACCAATAGTATTAAAGAAAAAACTAAAATTAGTATTTTTCTTGCGGTTTATTTTGGTAGTACGTACTAAGCAACCTGAGAAAGGCGTTGCATGATTACAAGCTTTCCAAAATTACTGTACGAGGACGGCTCCGAGAAAGACCAAACTCAACATGATCACAAATAAGGACATGAGGATTGGACTAACAAGAGTAAGAGTGATTTTGGCCAAATGTTTTATAGTATTCTTTGTGACTGAGGTTCAAAAAGTTCTAAACTCCGAAATCGGCTGAAAAATTTACAAAATCAGCGACCGTAAAAAGCAGCAAATAAGAGAGCGCATTCCTCGCGATCAGCTTTGGGTATTCATCAATCCAGCAGGTTTGGAAGAATACAGGGGGAGTCTAAACAAAAAATTACTTCTCGACAACAATGATGATTTTAAGCACCTGATCAAAGGAACCATATCTGAAAAATTGAAAGAGAATATAGAGTACGAGAAAGAATATCTGAAGATGCTTTAGCCTCATATCAAATTAGTAGTGTACACATTCCCTTCTGCTTTAAATAATTTGCTGAGCAGAAGGAACTTACAAGACACAATGAGAATGTACATCTAGCAACGGAGCCGATGACACACAGAGGTGGGTATTCATTCATATGTCTCATAGAAAACTGCAACAACAGTTACAAAACTGATGAATGTCTACAACGGCATTTATTAATTGATCTTCGAATCCAAGGTAATGATAGTACAAACACAAAGTAGTACAAAGAACAGAAACAGAAAGACGTGTTGTACCTTTGAACTTAAACGAAGAACATGATATGGCAGTGTCTACCGGTATAACTGATAACGACTGTTGATGAGTAATCCATTGTGTATGGGTGCGTTTTCTGCTGGATACTTTTGCACCTTTACAGCCAAAAGTCTTCAGAATTAAGAAATGAAGGAACATGACTAGTAATTTCTCTGAGGAATCCAAAATGTGCCTGTGCATTGAAAGCTCGC
This sequence comes from Girardia tigrina, assembly GCA_001938485.1. NCBI lineage: Eukaryota > Metazoa > Platyhelminthes > Tricladida > Dugesiidae > Girardia > Girardia tigrina. Next base: position 4,139 of record MQRK01238298.1, on the reverse strand, counting down.
ACTCTTGCATCTGAAGCCGTGTGAGAGGATCAGAAAACTTTGTATTAGTCAAATAATTTCTACCAGATACATAGTCTATAAAATAACTAATCTGTGTGCAAATGCTGAGTATTATTTGTAATACACAGTTACTCATCACAGTTGGGGGAGTCTCTTCGAAAATAATTTCAAATAAAATTAATATTAGACTAAAACAAAGATCTTTTTAAATCATTAGTTAGAAAAAGGAACAATTTTTAAACGAAGAATATGGATCAAAATTGCTTGAGAATAGTTTTCATAATTCATACATTGTAGTTTATACAAATTAAATGATAAATATTATTAATTCTTCAATCTATACTATCTTACCATAGTCTATTTTTGTCTTCACATAGTATAAGTTTCCTTTAATTTTACGAATTTGTGTAACTGTTGAAATAGCATTATCTTCATATATATTTAATTTTTTTATCCACTTTCTCAAAGACTGTAAATGTTAAAAACGCAATTTTTATTTCGCAATAAATTATATCAGAATACGGAATTTTATTTTTAATAAATGTAGGGCATTCAATAAGTAAGCGGTTGGAATCACTCAGTCGCTGTCTGACACCCAAAGACTTTTTTATTCATGTTTATTAAAAAATAGTAAGAGAAAATCTAAAAAAGAATATGACTTTGAAAGAGGAAATACAGCATTTCCTGAAAGATCAAAACAAAAATTTCTTCAAAAATGCTTTTTTTGACTCTTGCGTTGTTGGAGAAAGTGCGTTTACCAAAATGGGTTTTCAATTATATTAAGAACATTTAGAAAATTCTCATTTGACTTATTTTTTTATTACAATCACATTTAGAGTCATTAAGACTCTCAGAAGGTCTTTCATCGTTTGTCATCCTTCTAATTGGTTTTCTTATTTCTGTTTTTAATCATGATTATTCGAAAAAATTTTCCAAGATATTTTTTTTAAATATTTAACCTCTAAAAAATATTAATTAAAAAATAAATTTGCTTCTGTTTTTCTTATGTTAAAATATATTTTTCGTATCAGTTTCTTATAGCACCTGGTCAGGGTACTTGGTGAATGCACCACATAATTATAATAAAATTATTTAATTTAATATAAACTAAAATTTATTATTTTTTTCGGTTAGTGATCAAATTTTTGTCAGCACATCATAATAAATTTAGCATCCAAAAATATTATAGATAATGCTATACATATAATAGTTTTCACACAGTTCTTAATTATGGGAACATAATTTTAATTTATACTCTCTTTACAATGTTTTCGATACCAAGTGTAATGCTCTTTTCCATAACTCACTACTTGTGAAACATCATATATAATGTAAATTAATAATATAAATTAACAAGAATAATGAAAATGAACGAAAGATTTATTATAAATCGACTCATAACACTTGGTAACAAAAAAATATTTTTTGAAAATTGTCTAGTGTTTGCCAACTGAAATAGACTAATTTTGATGCTCTTCGTCCGAAAATGACTTTGGTTTTGCTCCATCAGGTAAGTTTTTTTTTACATATATTTTTAACAAATCGATTTTTTTAAAAAAAATTTCTGCGGATCATCAGTAGAGAAACTCCTGGCGATTTTTCTGTTTTCTTCAAGAAATAAAAGTCCACGTATTCAAATTTAATCAGTTTTTATTTAATCCATCATATTAGTATATATATATATATATATATTATATTTTATATATATATTATACAATATATTGTCAGCCCCGTTTGGTGGGCCTTACTATAAGTGGTTATAGTCATGTGGCTGACTTTCGAAATAAATATTTTGTAATTATTTTTTATTATTATTATAACTATTAAAATTTCAATACAAATTATAATTTCATAGCAATATTAGTCTTGTTATGGAATTATTATTCGAAATTCAGTAATAAATTAATTAATTGGAAATCGTTTATGGCTATTTTTACTGGTCAGAAGCTGTTTATTACCGTCGAAACGAGCCAGTCTTTGTTGATTACTATTGTAACAACCGATTTTACTTATCCTGCTTGAAGCTATTTAAATGATATCACATTTGTGATTAATCTTTTTTCAACCATTTACCAATTTCCTAGCTGGAGCGAACCTATTTTAATCTTGAACTATTATCTGATTGCAATTGTATACTCAAGCAATGTTACAATTAAAGTAACTTATTTATTACTGATCCTCCGTACGACACTTTTTTTACATTTTTGTGATATATTGTTAGCATCTTCATTTTATTCTTTCTATCATTTTTTGTTACAAATAATATATTTATTATATAATTAAAACAACATTATATTTTATGTTATTTGAAGTTATTTTTTATTTAAATTCATTATATAAAAAGGGGATTTTACTTAAATAACTTATTATATTGAAAATCTTTTTTACACTATTTATACACCAAGAAATAACTAGCATTTTCATAAAGACTGTCTTACTGTTTATTAGTAACAAGATGTAAAACTCTTTTTTAACGACGCTCGATATTATTTTTCAAACTGCTTTAAATGTTTAACATTATGAGAAGAAATTCGAAACATTATAAATAAAATCTTGGAATTGGTTCTAATGATGAAATTAATTAACAAAAATAGACAATTTTAGTTTCCATTAGTCTAATGATTTTTGTAGCGACATATGGTCACTAATATATTAATGAATATTTATAAATAAATATGTATAATATATATATATATATATATATATATATATATATATATATATATGTTTCTTATTTTTTATATACCAGAAGACAAATCATTTCGATGTCACACCGTTAAATAATTATCCATAACTCGCCATCATCGTCATTCCATCCTGATTACATCCATCCAAAAACTCTCGAATCTCCACATGACAGATTGATAATCTAAATTCAAATATCAATCAACATTAAAATATGAATATTTAAATATCATATTTTAGAAATTACTTGTTTAAAAAAAACAATTTTAATCGCATCGTCTAATTGTGAAATATTTACTTAGGCTGTCCGAAAAGTCCTCAGGGGGCCTTTAAAAACACACTAATATTAGGTTGGTCGAAATATAATGGCGGTTTTTGGACACAAACTTCAAAGACGTGCAAATTCACAGAAAGTTTATAAATCAAAGTATGAACCGTTGGCATCAATACATTTTTGCCAACTAGAAATAAGTTATTTTATTCCATCAGCATAAAATGCATCGGTTCTCGAAGCGACGAATTCTTGGAAGGCATTTTGAGCATCATTTTTGTTTTTGAAATTTTTTTCACGTAGGAAGTTGTACAAATGCCTGAAAAAGTCCGTTGGTGAGAGGTCTGGTGAATATGGTGGATGAAGCAGGGTTGCATAGCCCAACTCATTAAGCTTTTGAAGAGTCACTTTTGAAATATGAGGTCTAGCATTATCATGAAGAAGGATGGGACTTTTTCGATTGACCAATTCCGGACAAAGGGTTTTCAATTTTTTACGCATTTCATCAATTTCATGACAGTACCTCTCCGCTGTGATTGTTTCACCTGGATTCAAGAAACTATAGTGGGTGATTCCAGCATCACACCATCAAACTGTCACCATAACCTTAAGGGGTGTTAGTTTCGGTTTTGGAAAGTGTTTTGGTACTTCATCTTTGTCCAACCACTGTGCCGATCGACGTCGGTTATCCTACACGATCCATTTCTCATCACAGGTAACAATACAATCAAGAAATGGATCGTTTTTATTGCGAAGATTTTTGGCAGAACAAATTTCATAGCATCGGTTCTTTTGATTTTCATTCAAATCATGTGAAACCCATTTATCAAATTTCTTGATTTTTCCAAGTTGTTTTAAATGATCCAGGACTGTTGAATGACTAATGCCCAACCCATCTGCAAGTTCTCTGATTGTTGTACGGGGATCTGTTTCCACCATTATCCTCAAATTGTCGTTGTTCACAGCAGCTGGACGACCACGACTTTCTTCATCTTTAAGGTTTTCATCTTCATCAGAAAGTTTTCGGAACCATCGTTGCACTGTGCGCTCAGAAGCTGTTCTCATGCCAAACGCTTTATTGATATTGCGAGCCGTTTCTGCTGCTTTACGACTCAGTTTAAATTCGTACAAGAAAATTGCTCGAATTTTAATTTTTCCATTATTAATTTAGCACCGTAAATAT
>MQRK01238292.1:11652-26118 GCA_001938485.1 Girardia tigrina | reverse complement strand
AAATTTGAATTTGTTTAAATTGATTAAATAATTCATTCATAAAAGTCGCCGTTTTTTTAAAAGTTCTGTTTTTGAAATTTATTTTTACAAAATGAAATTTTGGAAGACAATTGTTGTGATTTCGTTGATCGTTCTATCGATCGGGTGTTTGTTGAACACGAATATCATCGGGGATTTGTTTCTGCCGCGTTTTCCAGAGTTGTCGTTCGGTGATTCGTACGGACCACGCGATATCGAGGATGAGACCGTGTCCCAGGTTTCTATTAAGGTGTGTTTGTTGTGACAGCTTTGTATGGACGGTGAGACGCCTCTTTGTGCAGGTGCCTGACGTTACACTGGACGGGCTGAAGAACAAACTGATCAGCAGGGTTAGATCTCAGTCTGTTCCTAGTCCGGGCTTCTCTCTGGGATTCAACACCGATTATCACACGGAACTGATAAATTACTGGTTGAACAATTACCAGTGGAGGAGCTGGGAGAACCAGATCAATAAGTTCAGGCATTTCTTCACGAAGATCAAGGGGCTGAATATACACTACATACACATTAAAGCAAGCACACAGACAGGTGAGAATTATGGCTAAATATCGATTGGCTTGAAGGATGTTTCGATTGAATATTGATTGTGATTTAAATACGTGATGACTAACTGATGAGAGCTTTGCATGGATGACTATGGTGTCAGTTGATAGGTCTTATGCGGTGTGTACGCCAATGATTGATGCACTGCTGGTACTGACATTTGCGATAGTATTTGCATTGACGCATCTGTTTTCTTGAATTCCGCCCACGACTCATTTGAGCACTTAGCTGATGCACTATCGATCAGATTCAATTTGTATTTTGATTGGATTGCCATCGGTATCTTCACTAACGTTTCTACCACTTGTGACAAATACGCAGCTGTTATTATGATTAATAATAATATTTTATTATAACTAGTATTTATATTATTATTATTACTATTATGTACTGTATCAGCTAATATATAAATTTTGCGTTTCATTTTAAACGTTCACATTTTAAATAATAATAAAATAAAATAAAACTTATTACGCGTATGAAATGGACAACTTTTTCAATTTTGAAGTATATCTACTTTTATTAGGTTCCAGAAAACATGATTTACAATTTTTTACCATTAAATTAGAAAATCATAATACTTTGCTGTAAACTTTATAAAGTTTTCGAAAGCTTTTGGATTGCTTTTTTGTTTTAATGAACAAAAGGTTCTAATTAAAACGCGAATTAACTATTGATTATTTAACATATTAAATGGAGTATTAAACCAGGGCTGCGGAGTCGGACTAAAATTGTCCGACTACGACTCCAACTCATATATTTTTAAAATGTTCGACTTCGACTCCTTTTTAGATCAATTTATAATATTTGTTAATATTTTGTTGGGAGTCGAGTTTCACGACTCCGAATTTGACTTCCCCAAAAATCCTTAAACTCCGACTCCGCAGCCCTGTATTAAACTTTTCGAATTCGTACTTTTTTTCTTTATGAATATAAAATCATTTTAAAGCATCGTTGAAGTTACAAAGAAAATAAAAAAGTATGTTTGAGAAAAATATTACATTTTTTGTTTCACTGTATTAAATCTTAAAAGGAAACCTTGAAGCTGAATAACACTCGGGTTGTCTATTGGCAAATGTGAAGACGAAGACATTCTTAAAGGTTTTCATAAAACTTAATGTACAGTGGTAATTGCATTTATATTGTTTTCAATATTCGTACTACAATTCATGATCATCAAATTTTTATTAATGATAATACATAAATTTAAACAAATTTTCATTTTCTTTTATTTAAAAACTTTTTTCATTTGTATTTTCTTTTCTCCCATTTTTTTTAAAAAAAATTGATATTTATTTTGTCGATTTCGTTTATTTTGTTATCCTGTTTTTCTTAAAAAAATTTATAAAATTATTACAATGGTTTTTATTTAAATTGTTTTATTTTAAATAATTTATTATTATTTTTAATTATACATTTTAAAATGCGTTTATATTTCTTTTATGTAGTATTGAATTAAACATTTATTTAACTTTTTGGATTATTTATTCTTAGGTTCATAAATTATGTCACACGAAAAAATGACTTTTTTAACCACATCTCCCCCTCTGTCACAACTTGTCACAAAATCTCAACCCCACACCCCGCTTGTGACGTCACAAAAAATCATTAATTTTTTTATGAAGAGAAAATACTATAATTCACATTTTTTAGTACATAAATATCATTATTCTTCAAAATTACAGTCTACATAGACTCGACTTGAAACAATTTGGCTGATAGAAGGACAATATGTAACGTAAGGAACATTCTGACTGGAAAATGCCTGATTTTGAATTAAATTCATAAACTCTGCACCACTATCCTAATATACACTTAATACACTAATTTAATCAAAAATAATAAAAAATTAAATCATGAAAAACTCATACTTCAAATTTTATCATTGAATACTTAAATAATTTAGAATTTTATACCATTGATTTTTATCTTAGAAAATCTTTGTGACGTCAAAAATTATCATGGTATGAATTCAATTGTTGACTGATAGCAGAAGGTTGTTGTTGCAAATGGCATATATGTTACTGAATAAAATTTTGGATAATAGATATTATTGGTTTTGAAAATTTGGTGATATAAACATGAATTACTTTTTTTAATACATAATAAATGAATTTACGCTGACTTTTTTATGCTCCGTCAATTATTGGAGCAGTATTATGTTCGTGTTAGCTTAATATACTCTTGAGTGTGACATTCATTTAATAAACTTCAATTTTTATAGAACTTTATATATGTTAACCTATTTGACTTTATGAAGTATAACAGATGTCAAATAAAACAATTAAAATTTGTATTTAATTTATATAAATAAATATTTATTTTATAAATAAATAAATGGCTTTATTGAATTTTCCTGGCATCACCGAGCATTCATCACCAAAACCTTTATAATGATTCCATATTGCAATTTGTTGTTATTTGTGTCAGCCTAAAATTAATCACAATTATTAAAAATGTTGTTGTAAAAATCTATTACAATTTAATAATAAATTAATATTAAATCGATAAAAATGAATTCTTGATCACTATTTTTCTTATTATCTACAAATATTTTGTACGACCCCAACAAATATTTTGGTGGTCTTGTCCGTAGCATGAGGATTTAGCATACGGGACTACCATAAACTAATGGAAATGGCAACCGAATACTGCAACATATATGATTTATTTATAAGGAATTTTTAAATGTTTGATGTGTTTGAATGTGGTATGTTGATTTATGATTGTGTCGCTCCTACCCCCATGGCTTTTATTTATATTTTAATTCTTACATTCTGAAACTAATTTAATTTAAGTTGAATTTTAATGTTTAAATTTATTTTACACTTTAAAATCACATTCAATTTAAATGGTTGAAATAATTTATTTTATATTTTTAAATGAATTGATCAATTTAATATTTTAAAAAATAATTAAAATTCATTATAGTATTAACCCATAAAATTTATGAGATATTTTTTAAATAAACCAATGTCAAATTTAGATTATTTAAATTAGAATTAGAAATCAATTGAATCATGCAAACCGACGACAGTTTTATTAATAATTGTGCTGAGGACAAATCAACTTGTTATAATAAGTGTCGAAAATTATATTATGTTCTTAATAGTATAAATAATCAAAATTTTGTATTCTAGAGAAGGAGATCATTCCAATTTTACTGCTCCATGGCTGGCCAGGATCATTTTTTGAATTCTACAAACTCATTCCTTATTTGAACAAGCTTACAGAAGATAAATCATTCGAATTCGAAATTGTATGCCCGTCTTTGGTCGGTTTTGGGTGGTCAGATATTCCTCCGAATCAGGACTTTAGTTTACTTGAGATGTCGGATGTTCTCCTCCACTTAATGTCTCGGTTGAATATTACTAGAAAATTTTACATTCAAGGAGGAGATTTCGGATCTTTGTTGGCAGAGTTAATGTCAAAAATTGCTCCGAAGTAAATTTTTGCGAATGCTCTATTTATAATTAATGATTAAAATGATTTTATATTTTATTTGTTAAAATGAGTCGTAGTCCCCCGTGATTAGTGTGATAAGTACTCGGACAAGACTAGAATAAGTACAATATTGAGATAATCTCTGACTGTCAGACATTCTTTATGTTAGGCAATGTAAATATAATTTGTTTGAAAACATAATTTATTGTTTCATACGTACTGATGTCATTACAAATTTTCATGAAGTAATATCGCATTTTGATGAATATCTAAGCATCAAAAAATATTAAGTTTTACGATACAATGAAAAGAGTGAAGCGATCTCGACATTTCGCCTGGAAACATTTCCAATCGAGGCCCTTCATTGATGATCGGATCAGCTAGTCTTCTTCATACAAAAGTTGCGTGGCTTGAATTCTGTAGGGGAAAATTTTTAAGTCGTTTCGTAATACTTTTTGAACAGTTCCATAAGAGCAATTCAGAGTTGACAACGATCTCCTGGGGTTCTTGCTTAAAATGTTCTGCTGTCTCATTTTTCTTTTCATCATCAATTTGTGTTCTTCCGGATTTTGGGGCATTTAGAACGCTTCCTGTTTCTTCAAACTTTTTGAAAATGCTTCTAATACTTTTTTTTGGTTGGAATATTTTTCCATTTAAGTCGTTGAAGTTCTCTTCTTGCTAAAATCACTGACTCACGCTTCGCAAATAAAATAACAATTTGTACACGCTGATTTACATCCCTTTTGAATCTTACGCTTAAAACAATAACAACAATTAATACATTTAAACAAAATGTACTTTTAATTAAATTTTAAAGAATAAGCTTCAATATGTCTTTATAATTAAAAAGAAATACCATATATTTCAAAAGTTATTGCCGTTTAAAACCCGGTAGTTACTTTATGATCACTAGGGCACGGAATTTATTGACCATAAAAATGACTTTAAAATGCAAAAAAAATGACCTAAAAAAGTTTAAACAAAAGACTTTTTAACTCGTTGACTACCGGAGACCCATATATGGGTTTATGGCTTATAACTTTTGAATGAAGAGGAATTTTTTAATGCGTTTTTTTTCTAAATATTACTCTAGTCCAACTCTATTTAATTTATTGCATCAGAACAAAACTGAAGCATGTGGAACAGTGAGAAAAAATCGTAAAGGATTCTCAAAATTCACTGGAAAATCATGAAAAGGAGATGTTCAATGGTTTTCGTCTTTAGTTCTTCTAGCAATGAAATGGAAAGACAAACGAGATTTCTACATGTTATCGACTGTAAATAGTACAAATTTCTTGAACAGTGGAAAAATTGATAGATCAAACGGAACAGAAATTATCAAGCCCACTCTAGTCATGGAATATGCGCAAAAAATAGGAGCTGTTGAGGTCACTGACATGCTGATATCATTCTCTGCTTCAATTAGGAAAACTTTGAAATGGTATTGTGAAGGACAAGCTCACTCTTAAAATTTTTGAAACAATTTATTTTTATAAAGAATTTCTAAAATAAGGAAATATTTAAAATCAAAAGTTTTCTAAGCAATTATAATTAAAAAATATATCTTAATTAATTTTAAAAAGTTATTTTCGGAAATAATCAAATTTTAATTGTAAAAACTTAAAATGAAATTAATTTGGGAAATAATGGATTTTTAAATAATTGATTTAAAAAAATATATAAAGACAAGGATAATTATGTTTGTACTGATTTTAAAAGTTATTCTAAAAAATAAAATAATGAACTTTGTTGCCAGAGATGTAAATTTAAAAAAAACAGATAATTTTAAATTTTAAAGTCAGTTTGAAATTCTGCAAATAAAAGATTTGACAAATACTTAATTTTAAACAGTTTTCGTAAAAAAATAAAAATTAAAACTTTTATCATTAATGTATCGTATTAATAATAAAAATTTGAATACTGTAAATAATTTTTTGTATTTAAATTGTATTTAAAATTTGTATTGTATTTAGAATAATTGTAGGTAAAAAATGCTTTTAAATTGTATTTAAAACAAATTGTATTTAAAATTGTATATTTTTGTATTTTAAATTATTGTGGATAATAAAAGGCTTTTAAACTGAAATATTGATAATAAATAAAACGTTAAAATCTTTTATTAATTAAAAACATTTTCACAAATAAAAAAAAATAACATTAAACTAATTCTAAAATAATAAAAATCATTTTTATTAATTTAGTAAAAATATGACTACAATAAATTATGTTGGTTTTAATTTAAATTAAGTTGCATAAAATAATGGAATGTAAATTTTCAAAATAAAGAGAATAAAAAATTCAATTTTAAAATAGCTTATCAGTATTTATAATTCCATATTTTTATATAAAAATCTGGTTAAAAAGAAAACGAAGAAAAGTTCCTCGTCGAAAAATTGTTTGAATAATTGTTATTTGTGTTAGAAATAAAATTTAATGTTAATGAATTATAATTTTGATCAAGAACCCAACAGGTATAATGAGTTATTCTTTCATATGATAGATATGGCGATATTCAATTCGTATATAGCATACAGAATGAAGTACAGGGCTAAAGACTTACAGCTTGCTCAGTTCAAATTGCTTTTGGTTAGAGAAATACTTCCGAAATATGGTCCTTCAGAGAAAAATAGAGTTGGTAGAACTTCCAATGCTTCTATACCTTTGAGATTAGTTGCTCGTCACTTTTCCGAAAATGTTCCACAAGATCCAAAGAGTAGAGAATGAAGTAAAAGAAATTGTATTGTTTGTAGTGCGAAACAAATTCGACAACAAAGTTATTTCATGTGCCTTGGCTGTAATGTGCCATTATGCATACCAAATTGTTTCCGAATATACCACACTAAGCTTCATTTTGATGTATATGAGCGATAAAACCAATTCTAATCAGTATAATATAATAATACTGCAATATTCATTGAAAACTCCTGTTTTTAGATCAAAAAATTCATTTTTGTAACTCTTATGTAATAAATATTTCTAAGTCTTTTAAAAATTTTTCATGCTGAATTACCTTTGTTACGTCTAAAACTTCAATAAAATTACCATATCTCCAAGAAGAAATTCGTTAGTCAACGGGTTAAGAAATATTTTATTCATTCATTATTCCACATTATTACAATATGTAACAAAAGTCATTTTGAGATTTTCCCAAGTAAATGATCGGCGATTATCAGCAAAAAGATTTTTGAACATTGAAAATGATCTTTCAACGTCCACGGAAGTAACCGGCGCATATTTAAAAAAGCATGCATCATACAACAAAATGTCCTCATATAGTAACTCCCAATTTGAAGATTTTCCAATTAAAACATCATTGATCTTTTTAATTGTAGCAAATCCTGAATTTTTCACAAATACTTTTATAAACTTTGAATAAATTTCATTGCCAATGAATCCTTGTGACGACTTGAGTACATCATGAACTGTGTCAATATAATTAATAGTACTATTTAAACTTTCTCCTCTTTTTTTCTAATTTTGTTATAATCGTTGAGATAATTTGAAAGTTCGCTTTAATATAGGCAAGATCATCTTCAATATTAATATCCCTAAAGCATTCCTGTGCAATTCTCACTGATTCTTCAGCATCTAGTTTTTCAATGAAGTTTTGCAGTATTTTAAAATTTTCTGAATAATAAGTTGCAGCGCATAACCATGTTCCCCATCTTGTTATTATTGGTTGAGGAGGAAGAGATAATTTTGGGGCAAGATTGCGAAATAATTCTTCTCGAGATAGTGCTTTTAAAAAAACCTTTTTGACACTACTTATAATCAGATCGACTTTTGAATAATATTTTCGGATTTCCTCCGCAGTTCAATGTAAACTATGAGCAATGCAAGTAACATGAATCATTTTGGTATAAAAATACTTTAATCCAGTTACAGCCTTTACCATATACGGAGCAGCGTCAGTTAAGAAAAGCATAATATTATCCCGTGGTATGCCATTTGGCCATAAAAGAAGAATAGATTCATCAAATAACTTAAATACAGTCGAGTGGTTTACTTTTTCCAATATGCCTGTTGTTAAAAGAAACATATTACCTTCCCTTCCACATTCTAAAGTTCCGATAACTACATTTCCTATATAACGGCCGTTCGAATCAATAGTTTCATCGATTGAAACCCACATTGTTTGTCGCCTACTAAATCACATATTCTACGAATAGTTTTTTCATAGCAAACTTTAACATGTGTCTTTCGCAGTGTAGATTCGTCAGGAATACATTTATCGGTATAATCCTCCAAAAACTTTCGAAACTTATGATTATTTAGTTTGCCTAATGGAATATTTGCGGACAACAAGGCTTCACACAAATCCATAGAAAATTTACAAGGACTGTGACTTGTCGAAGTGAAAGAATTCATTAGAGTTTTCTTTTTAGCATTCATTCGTTGTAAACCCATAATATGCTTCTTTCTTGAAACATGTTGCTCCACTATAAATCGCTTTTCAGTCGCTACCTTCGTATCACAAATTTTGCAAAACACAATTTTTCCATCAGTAGAGAATATATCGGTTCCAAATTCATTTGCTAGATTATAAATTGATCACCCTGTATATAATTATTATATAATAAAATCAATAATCGTTGTACTGTAACTCATCCAGTTCCGTTGTCGTCAAATGATTGCACGACATTTAGAGCATAAAACTTATCTCTAACTTATCTCCGAACTTTTAGACGAATCTATTTTAAATTTGAATTTGGACTGTGACAAGATATTACTGTACTTATATATTTAATTAGACGAAAACAATTCACTTATAAAAGAAACTTTATACTTTATTGACCAAAAACATTTCAAATAAGGAATATAAATCGATAAAAAGTAAATTTTTTAACTCTTCACATCAATCTACTTTTAAATTTGAATGTTTACTTCATCAAAAATTCTTAGTTATTACAAATTTCGATTATTTAATCTTCATTCCAAAATATTCGACGGCACAATTGTCGTTAATTTTGTCTGAAAGTGGTTGAAAATCTGTCGAAATATTTCTCGAAAGAAAAAACTTGAATAAATTTTTATTTTTCAAATGGCGTTATTGATTTTTAATAGTTTAGTTTATTGAAATTCACCCATAAACACTATTTCTACCACGATTTTTGAACACCTATTTCGACAAAAAGATGTAAACACCTTTGGTAGAAAAGATGTTAATTCGTGATCATTACACTCACATTATAACAATTTGTATGTTAAATTGTTTATTTCTTTACAATATTGCGCTAAGATAATAATATGTATCTTTCCAAATTCACAGTAAGGTAGCTGGAATTCACGTTAACTTCATTGAGATGCCGATTTACGACATGCGTTACTTATTTAAAGTATTGATCGGATCAATGTTACCATCTTCGATGCATTTCCTTAACCAGGAGGAATTGGACATGGTTTATCCGTGGACCGAAAAACTCAAAGGGATAATCGGGCAGTTGGGATATTTTTGGTTACAAGCCACGCGACCGTCAACAATAGGTAAACAAATCTTTTGAATAAAATATTTTATTGTTATTTTTCATTTCTCCTAATGATTAATGAATTAATAAATTGATATGAAAAATAAATTAATGCTTCAATTTTTATATTATAAAATTATACTTAAATATTGTGAATAATTATTGTTTATATGAAAAGAAACCTTTACACGACACTCTCTCCCAATAATTTTTTTAAACTTTTGCACAGAGTTCTGTGAAGCTTTGTTAATAAGGTTTCGTGATCTTAAAATTAATGTCAAATGGCACTCTCAATCAATTTGTTTAGGGTTTCGATTAATTTTACGTAATTGATTATATAATCATGATTTCCATATATATATATAAGCAGTAAAAAGAGCTAAAAATTAGTGATCTGAAGATAACGGTAAACCTGTCGAACTATATTTTCAAAAAAATATATATTTTGAAATGCGTATCTTATGTTTTTTTATAAAAATGTTATTATTTTTAAAATTTATTTACAATAACTCATTTTCTCAATATGTACTCGATCATTTTTATAAATGTTTCAATCGAATTATGTATTGTACCTGAACACGAATTATTCAAATTTGAGTCTCGAACAAGACGCAAGTTTGTGAGATTTATAATTATGAGATGAAATAAATAAATTACTAGTATGTGCGCTGCGACTTACATCACATATCTTTCAAGAATTAAAAAATATAAAAATGAGCTTGACAATGTAAATAAATGTTTTTGCGGTACCGCAACAGAAGGCTCTGGTGTGGTAGTATGCTTTAGAATTGAAAATTTGTATATTTTCTTTTACCGCCGATTTTTAATTTTATCTAAGACATTTTTGTCGTATAATAATTTTTTCACTGCTTTTTGAAATTGACTAAGAATTGAAACATCGACAATTTTATTACATAACTGTAAAGATACACAAACATTTACAAGGGATTTTGAATTTTATAATGGTTGTTGGTAGTGAGAAAGACTTTAAAATGGAAGAATAAGATGTTGGCAAAGTAGATGACGTTTGAAGCAAATGAAACTGACTTTACGTTTTGGACTTGGGCTTCTAGAAGCACCATGCACTATTCTTTGTTTGTACATGAAAAAGTTGAAAAAAAGGTAACGAAATCCTTAAAATCAGCTGAAAGGGTATGTCATTCGGGAATTACGGATATAAATTTTGTGTTAGAACACCAAAAATATACTCTCTGCTCTAGCAGAACCCGGCTGGGGAGACTGTACAGATCAAATTGATTATTTACAGCTCTTGGTAGATGATATATTTCGATAACTTCTTCATCTTTCAAAGTAACATGTATGATCGAAACAGGGGTGCTGCCTTGAATCTCAAAAAGTGTGATGTTGAAAACGTATTTGGGATCCTATTCTTGAGTGGTTATAACAAATGACCCTCCGTTCGAAATTTCGATCTACAAGCATCAATATAAGAATGTGACTTCTTTCTTCAGCAATGCCGCGCGGTCAAGTTTTAACGACTATTCGATACATTCATCTTTCTAGTTCATGTAAAGTTAACGAAAGAAATTGGAAATTACATTCAATGGTAGATCGTCTGAGTTTAGCAGTCAAGAAATTCATTTGTAAGAGCCAAAATTTGTCAATTGATGAATCGATGATAGCGTATTTTGAGCGACATCATTTCAAGTAGTATATAAAAGGCAAGACAATACGATACGGTTTCAAAGTTTTGATTTCTTACTGAAACTAGTGATAACACTTATGACATGAGGCTTGTATAAAGGGTGGGGAGAGACTTGATTCAATTTATTCAACCAGGAGGTCACGTCTTCCTTGACAAATATTTTACATTCATTCGTCTCCTGAATTAACTGTTGAAAAATATAAAACCTGCAACTGGAATTATTATCCGTAATTGACTGAGTAGCACCCACAAAATGTTAATGAACAAGAAAGCATTAAAAGGGAAGCAAGAAAGAAGTTATTCTGAATGTGTTTCTACTGACGACGGTACAACGGTTTTCTAATTGCGAGATAACAAGGCAGTCACAATAGCAAAACATTTACCTACAGAAGTATCCGACGCCAAAAGCGAGTGGTTTTCTCGAAGTGAAAGACTAAGCATCAAAATCCAGCAGCAACACATCATTGGACCCTACAACAAGTACTTGGTTGTAGTTGATTTGCTGGATAAATCTGATAAGGCGAATCACTGCAATGTTCGTATTCGTAAATGATAATGGAAAATAATCACTTGGATTGTTGATCTTAGCTGCATCAATGCGTGGTATTTATTCAGGCAATATAATCGCTCAATACCATATTTGACCTTTCTCTGAAAATATAATTAATACCTAACTTGAAAAGAGTGACCACATCTTTCTCTATCTTGAAAGACGTAAAGGAATATGATGCAAGATTTAAAGTTCACAAACTACTTTCCAATACAACTCTTGTGAGGTTGCTATTCATCTCAAATGATTTTAAAACTATTATAGTTAAGTCCCTGGCCCTATTGTACATGTGTTTCCGGTGGATGTAACAATATTGTAACATTAATCTGAACTCACTGATAAACTTGTCAGAATGTTTTTATCAACGTATTTTTCCATTCTTTTTATTAGCTTACTTTCTATATAAGTATATATCCATGGAATTTAGAAACCTGTTTTTGAAGGCTTTTTACTCAATCAATTTTCTTCAAACTTTGCACACTTACTCCTTCTCTATGACAATAAATGATTATGTAAAAATTTGATCGAAAAAGACTTCTAAAGATCCCAAAATGGGAGAAAACGGAAAATTCGGAATTCTCAAACAATATTAATTGCAAGATATCTACTTAAAAATTATAAGTAGTTTATATTAATTTTAATGTGTTTTTTAATTAAAAATTTTTAAATTTTTTAAATTTGAAAAACTTTGTTGGTAAAGTAGAGTTCTGTCTGCATAAAGAATGGATATAAAAAAATTAATTTTTTGATTTACTAGTTAATTGTCGCTTAATTAATTAGATGGATTTCTTCAATGAAGTATTCTCAAAGCTACCTGAATTTGTGGCAATAATATGAGAACGGTTTTTATATACCATTTTATTGTAGCTAAGACCCCGCTAAGTCTCTATCTACCAAAAAGGAAGTGAAAACGGCAGCTTTCACATAAAAAATTGTCACTGAAAATTAGGTCTTTGGCATGCTTTATTTTCATAAAACTGGATTTCCCTAACAAAACAGAAACTGAATATATCTACTATGTCTCAGATATTGCCGAAACCTGATCGATGCGTATAAAACAAAAAACCTCCCCTTTGTGATGTCTTCAAGACAACGTATTAATTCACAGAAATTTCATGTTTGTGGCGAATATTAATGATTTTGAACATTGATCTCATCCCTCGTACATCACAGACCTGAACCCAGTAATTTTCGTTTATTCATACAACTAAAAAGGTGACTGTTTAATTTGTCTGAGGAAGTGAAAGCTGACATTATGAATTATTTTGCTGAATGTGACAGGCGGTTAAANNAAGAACTAGTAGTATATAGGTGGTGTACGGCCAACAACGTCTCTTACATTGAGAACTGAACATATGTCGTTTGGTCGTAGTACAAAAATAAAATCTCAAAGATTTGTCTTTCATTCTTAGTTCAAGTTAGGAATGAACCACGTAAAAGCTGAAAATTAAAAATATTATCGATATAAGGTATTTTCTACTTTAATAAAATATTATGAAATTTAAAAACCTTCTTTAATTTCTATTAAGAACACTAAAATTTATTGATATCACACCTAAAATTGCCATTAGGAAAATTCTCCACAAAACGTTCGTAATTAGACTTCGTTCTTGATTGATAAATTTTAATTCTGTTTCTTAACCTCTAATTATTCAAACAAATTTAAATTAGAATTTAATTTACAATTTCTGTGATAAAATAATTTACAATTTAAATTCCAAAATAATTTTAAATATTTTTATAAAGTATTTATAATATATTATCTATGATTAAGATAAATAAATTTAATTTTAAAGTTATTATTTACATTTTTAAAATGTCCAAATAATTCGACTGTTTAAAACATTTAAAATATCAATCTTTCATTTGGATGAGAGAAATACAATCATAAAACAACATACAAAACAACCTACAATAAACACCATTCAAAAATATTCCTCACAATTCTCATTTAGTAAGTCAATTTGAAAAACTATATTTAGTTTATTGATTGATAATATATATTTTCATTTACAGTCTGTTAAGAGGACTCGCACATTTTTGCAATATTCATTTTCATAACAGCTTGGATCATTCTCCGAACAATCCGTTGTAAAACTTTCATACTTCAACATTATTTGTGATTGAAAATAAAAAAAAATAATTTTAAAATCATTTTTAATAGAACAAATATTAACTATGAAATTTTTTAATTTTAACTTAATAATAAATAATTTAAAAATATTAAAATTTGATTCATGTGTAATTCATTCTTAATTTTAGGAATTGGTTTGTCTGACAGTCCGTCCGGTTTAGCGGCATATATCTTGGAAAAGTTTGCAGCTTGGTCAACTAATACCACTCATCATTTCAACAGTTTTTCTGGCGGATTGGAAGACTTAAAGATCTCCAAAGATGAAATGCTTACGAATGTTATGATTTATTACATAACAAACACCATATCTTCTTCCATGATATATTATAAAGATACTGTGAATGTCACAATTTGCAATGCGTTTATGTAAGTGTTGTTCAAGTTTACTTGTTTTAATATTCGTACGTGAAGGTTTCCTGTTGCAATACCAACTGCGATCGCCTTGTTCCCAAATGAGTTTATTCGAACTCCACGACCGCTGGCCGAGATCAAATATCGCAACATTAAACAGTTTACATACATGCGTGAAGGAGGCCATTTTGCCGCCCTCGAGGAACCAGAAATGTTGGCGAATGATATTTTATCATTTGTGGAACTGATGGAGAGCTCTTAATAGTAATGATAG
>MQRK01238291.1:10235-27498 GCA_001938485.1 Girardia tigrina | reverse complement strand
TTTGTGAATCTCTACTAATAAGACACTACAACCCATCAATTAACATTCAGAATGGGCAAAGTAAGGTTATTTCAATACTTAAAATTTTTAATTAAATTAAAATATCTATGTCATTATTAACCAATAATATTTTCATAAATAAAAATGTTTAATTTATTTGTTACCTTTTAAACTAAATTATATTTGTTAAAATTGTGAAAAATTGTATTATTCAAACAATTCAATAGAAAATTGCTGATGATGATGTATATAAACATCGAAACATGTCCAATAGTTGTATAAAAAAAGCTTTAATCAAATTATATTTTCGAAATACTAAACTTGCGTTCACAAGACTCAATAATATATATATGTGTGTGAATCTGTCAAAAATATGCTCATTGCTGCTGCATCTCTATACCTTTTTTTCAAATTCTTGGTTAAATGTCTAATGTAGTTGCATTTGACTTTATTTGAAATCGTATTGTTTATTGCTTACAATAAACCCAAATCTATGTTCGTTATCGGAATTGTTTTGTCGTTGTTGATTTTAAACCTTAAATGTAAATTTTTTAAGAAAAGTTTCTAGCTGTCTGTATTTTATGACTCTACAAAAAGCAAATGCAAGAAGAACTAATTGACTTTTACCATCTTGTGCAACAGTTAAATTGCCCTTATTTTGGCCTGATAAAAAAATTCTATCAATAGTTATAATTTTCCTGTTTTTTTGAAAAATATAACTTTATAGTATTCCAGGACAAATAAAACGCTTAAAATGCTAATTCTCCAATTCTAAAGCATGATGCACGCAAGTTAAATTGAATTTCGAAATGAAAGAGATGATATAACCATATGATTCTCGCAGAATAATACTCTTAGTAATCTTCCGTCTTTCAATTGCTTTATACATGGTAATATAAATAACTTCAACATTAGTCTCATGCCTAACATTTTTAATATTAGGGTGAACCAAAAGTCTTTTCGTATTTTTTATTAAAAATTTAAACATAATTTTACAACAAATAAAAAACATTTAAGTTTCAAAGTAAAGGCTATTTGAATCTATAGCTTGAACCCATCTATGGGCAAGTTGTGCNATCCCGCTGCGGTACCAATCCTTGTTATTAGAAGCGAAGAAGTGGTGACACCCGTTTTCGACCTCGGCCAGATTATTGAAGCTGCGACCACGAAGAAAGTGTGTCATAGAACGGAAAAGGATGGCGCAAGATCCGGACTATACGCTGGGTGTGGAAGAAGTTCAAAGGCGTCGAGATTTTTGATTTTTTCCTTTGTTTGTTTGGCGGTGTGCGGTTTTGTTTGTCCTATTGTAGAAGAACTCGCTTTCGATTGCTCAAAGCGGGGTATTTCTCGCCAAGTGCCGCATACATTAGATCAAGTTAAGCGCAGTAAAGGTCAGCATCAGTGGTACGACTATTTTGAACCAGTTCGAAGTGAATCACGCCTTCGAAATTCCACCAAACACACAAAAGTGCTTTCCTTGAGAAACGATCTCATTTCGCTACCGGTTTCACCATTTATCCGGAGTCCAACCATTGATTTTGTTGGTCTGGATTACTAAAGTAAACCCACTTTTCATCGCAAGTTACAATTCGACGGAGGAAACGGTCATCGTGCGGATTTTCAGGCAATTTTTGACAAGTTTCGAAACGCTTTTCGGTTTGAATTTGTGTCAATTTATGAGGCACTTCTCGACATCGTCTATTGACCTTGCAAAGAGCGTGAAGGTGTCGTACAATGGATGTTTGAGGAATATCGAGTTCGGCCGACAATGTGTTAGTGTTTATTGACGGATTTGTCTCGACAGCTTCACGAATTGTTCCGGAATTTACGGTGATAGGTCGGCTTGAATGTGTATTGTCTCCGAGGTCAATGTCTTCTTCGTTGAACTTTTTGAACCAATTTTGTGCAGTACGATTTGAGACCACATTATCGCCTTCAACTTCGCATATCTTCTTTGTTGGTGCAGTTGCGTTTAGGCCCTGTTTCTAGTAATGGCGTAAAAGAACATGAATTTCAAAATTTTCCATGATTTTTCTGAAAGACTATAAAAATTATATTAACGAGTAATTAGAAGTTTTAATATATATTGTGATAGAGCAGTTCAAGAGCTTTAAAACATATAACACATGTATATAAAATATCTTTATTTGGTAATAAGAAACTATTGAACAAAAAGACGTAGAAAATACGAAAAGACTTTTGGTTCACCCTAATAGCTTCCTTTGGTATAACAGTTATTTAATTTCAATTCAATTCTGATTTAATTACACCACTTGACAGCTTGTCACTGGCTTAATCATTACATATGTTGATCATATTATATCTTGTAATAACACAAGACCTAATAATTTCTTTAAAGCACACATTTAAATTAAAACTGCATCAAACAGTTTTGCAACCAAGCTTTCTACATTTTTTTTGTAGGACTTTGAAACTTATGCCCTTTAACACCGAAGATTTCGAAAACATGTTAACCAACTACTGGATAGAATTGAACATGCTTCTTATTGGAAACTCTAGTTCTAGTTTCTTTGCTAATTATAATTTTTCCTTATATTTTCTTGTGAGGCTTGCATTTTATTAAATAAAATCGAATTCTATTTTTAAATAAAAAACTTTTAAATTATATTTTTAATAAAAAATATTTTCGATTCTATTTTAAATAAACGATAAAAAATTCTATTTTTCAATTTTTCCTATTTATTGTTGAGGTATTATCCTAAAATTTATATGTATTTGTTTTAAATTAATAAATATTATTAAACAAATTATATTCTCATAGATGAAATATTTATGATAATAAATATAAAATTATATTTTTTATATAAATAAATAAAATATTTTAAAAAAGTGTGATGTAAATCTCAGTTTGAAAATAAAATATTATAAAAGATGTTATTAATTTTAAAATAGAACCAAAATAATTAATTTGTTTAAAAGAAAAAGACTATTTTATATTATTTTTAATTACTTAATAATTCGTGAAAGCTTGACATTCGTTAAAGTTCACGAATGGATAATTTAATGGTTTATTTCATATTTTATTATTTAAACTTTCAGTTGAAATAAATATTTATTTTATAAATGGAATAAATTAAAGTCAACTCCAGAACGGGTGTTATTATTGACCCAAGTTATATATAAAGAGAATAAACTCCAAGGAAAATCAGAAAAAATAAATCTCGCTGAAATAGTGGGAATTGATCGCTACTGAGAAAAAATAAAACAAATAAAAAAGTAATTAATATAAAATAATATTAAATTATTATATTCGTATATATTTCACGCTGTAAAGTATGACATTTAATCCTTAACTTTCAATCAACCTGAGTTGTCGCTAAGGCTCTCGGTTACTTAATATAAAATCGGCCAGGGGCCAAATAAAATACTTATTTTGCCTTTAACTTATAATTGAAAATTGTACAGAAAATATATCTTAGAAAACTATTGTCCTTTCATTTTAGTATTAACACAACAAATACTCAACATTATTATGAAATGCTTTTGAAACAATGTTAATGCTTAAAATGTTTCTTTTTAATATTTCTTTTCTAAAATTAATATTTTCGGTGATCCATTCTGTGCAAATTTCGTTATTCTTTTAATACTACTTGCTGTGTTGTTCAAAAGATAATAATGTATTTTTCAATTCAAATATGTTTATTTTTATGAATGTTGATTGAAATTGTTACTTACAAAAATTGTTTATTTTTTTGAACGTGTTATTTATGTAAAAAATGTAAAAAAATATGTTAAGCGATTTTTTCCTGTACAAAATTTTTATATATAAAAATAATTTGTTTTAAACACTAACAATAGCGAAAGCTAATAACATTTATTAAATAATCAATAAAAAATATATTTAGACGTTTTGATGTTTAATTTACTTCATATCCGATATTTTTTTGTTTGATTTACTTCATATCTGAATTAAATAACAAAACGATCACACTACTTATTTAATTTATAAACAATTCATCATTTGTCTTATTTCCTTCATGTAGGATACCATAATCCATTTAGGGGAAAGTCGTGCAAACAGTGTGACTATGGATGTTATACAAAAATCATGGGTAGTCCTAATTGTATTGAGTGTCCTGAACGATATTATTGTCAGGTAATGTATTATTTATTTCAAATTATTTAATTTATATTTGTCAATAAAATAAAAAATGATATAAAATAAAAATAATTCAATATAAATAACTAAATATGGAAGTTTTGTAAAAAATACTCACAGCATTGACTCGATTGCAAGACGCGAAACTTACACCATATCTTCCTTAATGATATTAACATATTTGTCGACTTTCATGGGTGATTTAAAAACAATCATGACCTCACATTTCACTGGCTTGATACATCCCCATATTCTCACATATGGCGAATGTTTTATATTACAATGAGTCTTACAAGCACTGTATCTCTCGTCGTCCTTTCGCCTCGCTCCAATTGTGGTTTATGAACCAAATAGATTAAATTTAGATTTATCTGAGAGGATGACTCAATTACAATCAACTGTTGACACCATAATAGTTTGCTAGACCAGTGGTTGGCAACATATAAGTATTTTCGTGACACTCTTGACTAAAATGTTGCGAATAAAACTCATACATGCCACTATATAAATTTTCACTACGAATAAATAGCACTTCTTAGACAGGACCAATGACACAACAAGATAAATTTTTCGTAGTTGTCAAATAATTTAACTAGTTCTAGATAGGTGTACCAACTATTTTCTTACGTGGATTTTATACTTTCAATTAATAGTTTGTCTGGCAGCAGACAGATGGCTCACTAGGTATTGAAAATGTGTATAAAACTAAGTATTAATGGTAAATAATTTTTTAAATAAAATTTGTTTTAGAAAAATATTAGAAAAGTATGTTTATTGACAATTCTTTAGCGTGCCATAGGTTGTTTACCACTGTGCTAAACCTTATTTTTGTGTGACTATTAGTTTTAAGCCAATCTCTTTCAAAGCATTTTGTATTGCACGAACGCTACATGGTTTCAGTTGAGATTTTATTACTTTTCTGTGTAGTTTTGCTGCAGGTTTACAAGATTCTGTCTCACAAAACCGCTTAAATGGCTCTCATTCTACTGCGCCAGAGTCTTGTTTCTTTCTGGTTCGTTTTTGCGATCACGAATTCCAATTTGTTAAAATTTTAAAATTATCTTTTTCCCTGTTGTATGAATAATTCAAAAATTACCTGATACTTCTCTTTTACTCGTATAAGTCTCCAAAGGTTTCGTCATTTTTCTTTTCTTCTCAAGAGACATGTCCTTGGATTAATTTACTATTTTTTTTCTTCAACAATTAAGCAAAATATATGTCATGTAGTGCATGCTTATTATCTAAGATACTTCCATAAGAATGTAATGTGATAAAAACAAAAAATACTTCGCGAAACATATTCTCAGAACTCAAATTATAATTAATACTATTTTTAATTAATACCATTCTATAATTAATAAATAAAGCTATATTCAAGATTAATCTTTCAGTATTATTTAAAAAATTTGAGGGGTTTTTAAAAAAAATATTTAACAAATTTAAAATGTTTTGTCTGATTTAATTGTTTGACTTCATTAATTATCACTGATATTTTTAATCTTCTCAGAACTTTTATGTCATTAACAATTTTGCCATTGAATATGGATTAGTAAAAACATATTATGAGGTGATGTTGGAGGTGCTCTGCATCCTCTTGACACCTTTATAGTGTTCATGTCCATAAAAGGGAACTGCAGCACTCGCAGGATGGATGCACCTCAATATTCTCAGAGTGATCTCCTTGCGAACACCGCTGAGTATTAATCACCGGAAAGAGGGCCTGCGAACAACAGTAATTACCAGATTCTGATAGCTGAGAATAAGTTTCATCTAGGCTGCCATCACACGCGTCCGACCACACCGCAGGTAGTCATCAAATAACTCAATTCCGGATGATAACCAAATAAAGTCCAGCGTATGGGGACAAATAACAGATTCAATAAAATACGGCGATAATTTATTTACGAAAAGATAAATAAATCGAACTATCACAAAAGATATATTTGTACAGAATCAGTAATACATGAACACGTATTAGTTGCTTTCACACGTGAAATACCTGGATTAAGACAATAGATATGTTTTCGGTTATTTAAACAAACATTAAATTCTTTTTTAATTTTTGTTATTTTTAATATTCAAATTATTGATTAAATATTAACATATTTTTTTTCTTATTTTTTTCTAAACTTCAAATAATTACATTTTCGAATCGAATAAGATTGATAATCCAATTTTCTCTTTTTTTTATTTATAATATGCAAAATCTCTGATTTATTATTTTTTTACGAACTAAGCTTTTGAAATGCGACACTTTTGAATTTGAAATGTGACGTTATAAATGTTGTAGCAGCGCAGCGGAAGCGCCTTTTAATAAAAGTTTTCCCCCTACAAGTTGTCAAAATGGGGAGAATTGGTCCGTTTATGTTATTTATGTGTTTAAATATTACTTCAATTTGATTGCAATTTTTATTATTATTATTATATTTATTCTTATTATTAAGAACATTGAGACAACTCTCATTTGATTTTTTATTAAAATCACGTTTAGAGTCAATACATCTCTCCAGCGGCGTAGCCAGGATTACAGAGGGGGGTGGAAAAAAACTGTGGAAACTGTGGGAGTATGGGGGTGGATAATTATGTTTTAATTTTTTCAGGGGTGGGGGCGTCTCCCGATTTTAACCCTCTAAACTTAAACGATCCTTAAGCTCCTTAAACGTTCCTCGGACCTCCTTTTTTCTCCCCAATTAAAATCCAATCAAGGGTTTCTATATTAATCTTTGTTTTCAGCCTCGCCAATAGGGCCGAAAACGTGGATTAAAATGGGAACGCCCAATTGGATTTTAATTGGGGGAAAAACAAGAGGTCCCGTTCCTCTAAGTTTTGTTTTTCGTAATATTTTTTTAAACAATTTTAGGGCATTTTATCAGGGGGGGTGGAAATCCAACCAATCACTCCCCTCCTGGCTACGCGCCTACATCTCTCAGAAGGTCTTTCGTCGTTTGTCATCGTTCTAATTGGTTTTCTTATTTCTATTTTTAATCATGATTATTTGAACAATTTTTCTAAGTCATTTTTTAAAATATTTAACTTCTAAAAAATATTAATTAAAAATAATAATTTAAACCATTTCTTAATAAAAGACAAAATAATAAAAATGTTATTATTAATCACCATTCTTAGTTCAACATAGTTAAATCAACATACATCATCAATGCATTTACACAGTCAAACAATTTTAAATATTCCACACAATTATTATCATTATATATATATATATATATATATATATATATATATATATATATAACATATACATAAATCTATCCCAGTTCCTCCCCATGGTCGATTCGGTGATACAATCATCGAATATCGCCCTGACGAGGGCGTTTTCACATTCACTACTGATTGCTATTCGACCGTCACAGCGTACGATTTCCAGATGTGATTGTTGTGATTTAACATACTCCTTGTAAACATTTATTTTCAGTCTCCTGACGAAATAGAAATATGGTTCCTCCAATCGCGGGATGAATTTCGAGTTTCCGAACCACCGATATTTGCCCATGTTGTCGTAGATCATGGTGAAATACTTGAATAAAGTTGTCGGCATTGGCGTCGGTGTGAAAGAGCAATTTGATCAATTTGGCGATTTCTGTGAAGCTTTGCGCCCGGAACAGTTTCTTGGCGAGAATTAACAAACCGGACGACTCGGGAGAACACTGAACGAGATTAATCAGCGCCCCATACAAACTGGCTTTGATTAACGATGACGCGTATTGTTCCTCTTTCACGTTCAAATTATTGAAAATCGATTTACAATCAAGAAAGTAAATCGGAAATTCTTTTTCGAGAACGTAAATATTGTCCATTTCGGATTTTCAATTGGTGAAATGACTCGATATTGATTTTATTATATATATATATATATATGATTGAAGAATATCAAAGACAAATTTGATATAGACTACTCAATTTGGACAATCCATTGGCATTTACACCACCTTGCTTACACGGTGAAGCGTACTACTCCATTGCCTCTTACTAGTAACTCAGAGGACCAGATAGAGCGCATATATATCTATTATACATTTATGTTTGGAGAACTTTTATTAAATCAATTTGCTCCAAACCTTTCACACATACTCATTTTCTATGACAATAAATGATAATGTGAAAATTTGATCAAAAAACTTTTAAGTTCTGAAATTTTGAACAAAACTGTCCCATCGGTATTCCTTAACAATATTAGCATAAAAAGATTTACAAAATGATAAGTAGTTTATATTACGCAAAAAAATAAAAAATAAAAAGACAAGTAAACCGATTTAAAGTTTAACTAGTAAATCAAAAAAATATTTTTATATCCATGCTTTATGCAGACAAAACTCAGCTAGGCTAACAGATTTTTTAATTTTTTTTGTTTTTTTTGAAAATATTTTTTTAATTAAAATTATTAATTAAACAAAAAAGCAATAAAAACATTTCAAAATTGAAAAAAAATTTTCCCATGAAATGATTCGAACGCTCAAATATCACCTTCACATAAGAAAAATAATTTATGAAAATACTCTTAGTAGTTTATATTACGCAAAAAAATAAAAAATAAAAAGACAAGTAAACCGATTTAAAGTTTAACTAGTAAATCAAAAAAATATTTTTTATATCCATGCTTTATGCAGACAAAACTCAGCTAGGCTAACAGATTTTTTAATTTTTTTTGAAAATATTTTTTTAATTAAAATTATTAATTAAACAAAAAAGCAAAATATAAAAAAAACAAAAAAAGAAAATATATTCATTATCCAAGAAAATCAATGTTTATTTTATCGAAAAAACATTTTGAAAAAATTTGAAAATCATCATGCAAGAAATTTGAATGTGATGAAGCATAAAATTGGTCTCGGTGGAATATCTTTTTTTGATAAAAACGTTATGTGTTTAAACACATATTAATGGAGTATCGTCAGTTAGTGACAATTTGTGTGGGGACGCGGTAACATCATCATTATTAATCATTCAGACGATCCCATCGGTATAATCAAAAACAGTCACCATCACGTCACTCGTATAGTTTGGAACTATCATTTCACCATATTATCTGTACTCTAGTGGTATGGACTCGAGAACACCAGCTGAATGCATTATTTTGTCATTAATTATTGAATCGTCTAAAATTAGAAACTTTTTCACAGTTCACATGTATTTCTTTGAGTGCACCGAATTTTAATATCCATTTGTCAAAATAGTTTACCAAATCGTCCCTTAATTATACCATTTTATGGCTACATATTTGTTTTAAATATATATTTACTAAAATATATTATAAAACTTAGGCTGTCCCAAAAGTCCTAAGGTCGCCTTTAAAAACACACTAATATTTTAAAGTTTATTTTTAATATATTATATATTAATATTTAATATATTTTATTACTTTACATTCTCTCTTAAAAATGTGTGTTTTGACTGTTTTATTCTTAACCCAGCTTTCTTACTTCACCTTAAAACGTCAATGTTCTCCTCTGGTCCGTTCCTCTGCGATCGTTTCTTTTCCGGTCATTTTTTCTCCGATAGTTTTTCCTCTCCGCATATGTATTATTTATTTTTTATACCTCATAAATAAATGAATAAAAACACTTGACTTATATTATTTTATCAAATAAAAGTTTAAACCAGTGGTTCCTAACCTGGGGGTAATTACCCCCAAGGGGGTAAAAACGCAATTCTTTAGGAGTAAAAAGGCATCCACTAAATTTTAGTGATGCCATCTTTGTTAATAAAAAATACAGTACAGTAACGCATTTGGTTCATGTGACATATACTCTTTATTGCTATCGAAACTGCGTGTATAAACCAGTTTGAACTGAGAGTGGTTGAGTATGTATTCCAACGCATTATCGCGTTTGAGCTCCACAATGCGCACACGCGATGCGCCGTGACTCAGTACCTAGTCTACCGGGCCGTATTGGTAGTTTGAGATTTAAACAAGTCATATATAAAGTCATATTTAAACAAGTCAAGTTCAATTGTCTCTCATTACGTATAACTACCAGTTTTGAAATAATTACAATATTATTTACTTTTTTGACTGTAAGTGGTATCAAACAATGATAATTATTATAATTAGTTTTTTCTCAATATTCTTAAAAGCAAAAGTTAACATTTTTATTTTTTCCTTAGATAACTTTTTTTACGAATATTTTAGGGGTCATGAGTTCTAATACCTCAAAAAAGCTCTCATATAAAGAAGCATATTTATAATGGGGATTCACGAATATTCTAGATAGGAATATGGGAAAGCCTCAGTGTGTTCTATGTAATAAAGTGCTTAATACAGAGAGCATGAAGCCGAGCAAATTAAAAGAACATTTCGAGAGAGTTCACAAAGAGTTTGCAGATAAAGATATAGATTTTTTAAGAGAAAAGAGAGTTTTCTGAAGTCTGTGCGATTTGATTAAATAGGGAATATTGCTATAACTAATCATAGAGACAATCTTGTTATGCTGGCGATACTAAGTACGTTTACGATTACACGAAGATTCAGGCTCAATTATTATACATCAACCAGCTTATTAAGATTGCGTATTTCGAGAATATTTCGATTTCTTTTCTAACACTTGCCACTTCTTCTGTGCTCAGAAATAGCTCGTACACCAGTCCTCAAACTCAAAATGCCATCTTAAAGGCCAATGAAAAAGTCATCTGGAAAATTATTGGGGAAATAGTCAACAAATAGCAATGCTTCTTTTTTCTGGTTGATGAATTCAGAGACTGCTCATGAATTGAAGAACTATCTCTCTCATTAATCACAAGAATACATTTTCGATATTTGGTGCTCTCATTCCTTTCCACTGTCATAAAGCTAACGATATTAACTTTGAAGAGCTCTGTAAATTATATGAATCCTCTGTCGATAAGCAGCAATAGCAATCGGAGTTTTAAATTAAGTCGGAAAAGTAGATTTATTGTCTCCCCAAAGACCAGCGAGCGTCTGTGTTGGATTTATTTCATCTATGTGACATCCAATTTTTTAAAATATTAAGAAACTTCTACCAATTTTCTTCACTCTTTCAGGGTTAACTGCTACAGCAGAAATAATATTTTCCGCTCTGACTCGAAATAAAACAAATACGAGAAGTATCATGAACAACAACAGACTAAGTGGTCGGGTGATGCTGTCAATGCACTGAACAATTCAGTCAGTGCTTATGAAGTACTGACAAAATTTTGCGAATACGAACGATTACCAAACCTTTTAATATAAACTTAGCTCTTCTTATCTTTCTTATATTCTTCATTTCTTGCAATTTCTGTAGAATATACTGTAATTTCTATGTCCAGAATCTTTTCATTCTTACTAAACGATAAATAATATGGAAACGCTATTTTGTAGGACCAAAAAATCCTTAACGGTATTATTATGTGTATGCGTGAGTGATTATGTGTGCATATGAAGGTATCTGAGTGTGGCTGAAAGTTTGTCGTGTTCATTAATATCCTCAGGAAATGAAATCCTGGCTACGCCTCTTCAAAAAGGTGTTGTTTAGATTTCTGTCTGTGTTCAAAGTCAATTATGTAATCATACAAAATTATTTAGCTTTTCGTAAATTTATAATATAAACTGTATTAACTAAATGAATTTTTAAGTGTAAAATGTCGGGGATGTTTTAGTATCCAAATACAGCGATTCATGTCATATAAAAAATTTATATTTAATTGAAAGTTTAATCGTGTTACACAAGACAAATTCAGATTTTAAGTAATGATTTTGATATCAATAAATATTTCCAGAATGCTACTGATCCTATACCTTGTCCCCCAGATACATATTGTCCGCCTGGGTCTAGCTTCCCGCAGTACTGTTCCGCCATGAAGAACTCAATTAATAATTCTAAATGCACTTTGTCAAATACTGTGATATTCTTGATCTGTATCATAATGATCGGTACGTTAATTATCATTCAAATACTATTTTGTTATACATTTATCATTTATATACGTACTGGAAGATTTCTAAGTATAGATAATAAAGTTGTACAATATAAAGTGTCAAAAAGAATATTATTATTTAATCAAAAAATTAATCTATGAAACAAGTGAGTAAATAATTGTTGTGGAAGTAGTTACGTTTTTAAATGGTAATAATGTTATCTTCACATTTTATAAAATCAGGAAATGGAAACAGAATTGGAAAAAAAGTATTTATTTCATATTTAAGATTTTGTTGAATATTATATTTGTAACGGTAAATATTCGGGACATCGAGACACCAAGAGATATAGGAAAGCACCAAAGGGTAATACCAAGACTACTAGAAGCCGGCCACCAGGTGACTGATGATCAGAGGACCGAATTGGAGAATATTGTTGTCCATTTTGAAAATTACAGATTTGGCCCTAACGATGACCGTTTTACTTACTGATCTCCACCTTATTTCATTTGCTTTCGTTCAAAGACGTTAACAAATCATTCAATTTGTAAGGTTCGATTCTTAAAGATCATGACCATTAAAGTGGCCATGGCCATTATTATGTCTTGAATCTTGCAACAAGTTAGCATTATCAATATTAGACATACACTGATTTCTTTTGGAACTAAATGAAAACGCAATCACATTTGTATAATTTCGATTTATTGTTTTCTCTTTTCTTTTACAAACTCTAACCTCTGTTAACTAAGTGGCACAATATTCATGCAAGTAAATCGTTTACATTGACAAGCAAAGTTTCAAAACTCTAACTGTTTAAACAAAAATTCATTATTAATTCGTCTTTTTAGCATATTTCACATAAATGATGGTCATGACAACAATGATGAAAATTTCTTTTTGTAATTCTTTATGTTCACATTTTTAAAATGTTCCCTTTGACATATATAATGTTTTAAGCAAAATATTTTCTCAATCACACAATGTTGTGAGATCGCCCAATTAGTTTGAAATTCAAAAATTTCCACTGCTGCTTTCATGAAAACACGTTTATTTTCAATGACAATATAATAGACAGAAATTATTTAAAATGACATTAATGACGTACTTGTGTTGGGGTTTTAAATAAAAAAAATATATTTAAGCTTAATTTGAAAATATTTTTAAAAAATATAGTTAAATTAAATTTTGCAAAATAAATCATAAATTGTTTAATTAAAATAATATTTACAAGAATATTTAAATAATTTTTTTTAATTTGTTTTACTGTTTCAATGTAATAAACAAGTAATATTTGCTATTTAAGCAGAGACAAATTGAGTATAACTCACAACAGAAATTTTACTAAAACTGAATTCCAAGCTGAACGGTAATCTTGGTTCATTTAAAAAACATTTTTGTAAAACAAACGGAATATTAAGAAAGTATTAGTATCCTGTATAGGAGAAGTTAAGTTTTAAAATAAATTATTTTAGCATCGCTCGAACTAAGAAGTTGTTGTAACTGAGTGTGATTTCTGAATTTTAGCGTACTGATAGAGTTGAATTTATATTTGTACTTTAATTGTTGTTAGCAGAATAAATTATTATTAAAAGGATTAGTTCATTCTTCATATATTATTGTTGGAGGAAACCTTTTGGTTATTTGTGAGTCAGATAAAAATAATATGCGAATACTAACCTAAATTAATTTTAATACCCAACACCTGTGAGCATTATCATCACGTTTCTCATTTGGAAGAGTTGATTTGCAACAGTCATGATAACGACGCCGGTGATCAGCAACAACTTGGAGCAGAAATTCGAACTGTTATTCATCATAAATGATGAGTTTGTTTAACTTTTGCAAAATGGCTACCTCCCTTTCTGCATTGGCATTGGTGAAGAGTGGTTTGATTACTATAGCTGTACCTTGCTTGTAATCGTCTTTTTCAGTCCACATGTCTGGGTCGGAATATAAAAAATCGCAACCTAAGTGCAGCATAGTCAGAAAATCACGAGTTTGAAATGAACTAGTAAATCAAAAATTAAATTTTTATATATTCATTCTTTATGCAGACAGATCTCTACTTTTCCAACAAAGTTTTACTTAAAAAATGATTTAAAAAAACAATAAAAATTCATATAAACTACTTATAATTTACGAGTAGATCTTTTTCAATGAATACTCTTCAGGAACTCCGAATTTTCAATTTTTTCTCATTTTGGGACTTTAAAAAGTTTTTCTGATCACATTTTCACATAATAATTTATTTTCATCGAGAATGAGTAAATGTACACAGTTTGAAAAAAATTGATTGAGTAAAACGCCTTCGAAAATAGGTTTCTAAATTCCATATATATATATATATATATATATATATATATATATATATTGATTATTGCAAGGTGCAACAGCAGCTATAGATTCAGTGAACCAAGTCATCGGGTAAATGAAAACAGCAGACAAATTCCTCACTTCACCTGCTGAAAATCAGAACTTCGACTGGAATATACACTTTTAGTGAGTAGAATTGTAGCAGATGTCATGATATGTATTCTGCGACAAGGTGAGACTCAAACAAATGTTAATAACTGCTCGAAAAATTCGTGATAGTTATCTTGAACCTACTCTGATAATAACTGAGTCTGAGCAAAAGTTGTTATTTCTTATTTCACTTGATTTTCGTGTTCTGGATTATAAAAAGAAGGAGCACTAACACAAAAAATTAATTCTTGTTAAAAGAGAAGATTCTTCATTTCAAAGAAAACAAATATAAAAACTTTACAAATCCTGTAATCAAGCAAACTCAATTATTTAGTTTTTGAAAGGCGTCGCAAATAAATTTGCATTATTAAAAAAAATATTTCTTTTCATTTGTTTAACCTTTATTATCATTTTTAGTAATATAATTTTTACAATTATAATTTTTAATGCTGGATTTTTTGTTGGTTGAGTTTAAATAAAAGAATTTTACATTAAGAAATGTAAAGGAATATAAAAAACTCAACTAAGAAGAACTTCACAAAAAGCTAGGAAAAGATCTGAATTTCGATTTTGTTTAATATATTAAGTTTTTGAATATATGCAAGTTTGATTAGAAAATAGAATTTCCACAATTTTTGGACACCCTGAAGAACCTCAAAAATAATCATATTTATGTGCTTATTTTAGTAGAATATATTGATCCCCTCTCTGTAATTTCTATTTTTTCTGTTAATTTGTTATTGTTTTATAAACGAAAAAAGAGAAACTCGATTTGATTGTTTCTTAAATTTTCACCCTTCTTTAAATATCAAAAATTTATCAATTAATATTTGTTAAAACATTGATACAGTTTTTGTAAACATTTACTATTATGACATTTATAGTTCTTACAACTCTCGGACGATTGTTCACCGTTTGACATCGTTCTAATTGGTTTTTTTTATTTCTATTTTTAATCATGATTATTCGAAAAAATTTCTAAAGCTTTCTAAAATATTTAATTTCTAAAAATAAATAATAAATTAAAAATAAAAATTAATAATTTTAATCATTTCTTTTTAAGAACTCGAAATAATAAAAAATATTTCATCGAATTGTAAAAAAATGAATTTAATTTCAAATTTCATTATATTAAATTGCCCAGAAACAAATATATGATAAAAAGTATACTTTTATATTTTCTAAACTTATCGAAATATCTTTTAATTAAAATATTCAAATATCATTAGTTTATTTTACATTCCTTTAAATACTTTTCTATTTTTTTTAAATATTAAAATTGATTTTAATTACTAATTCCGTAAATTTAAACTCATCAGATTATTATTTTGTTATTATTATTTAAATTATTTTGGAATAGTCATTCATTGTAAATAAAAAAATACCAATTTCCATCTGGGTGAGAGAATCACTATTCTAAATTCAACATACTCAAATCAACATACAGCATTCATATATTCACATATTCATACAATTTAAAATATTCCTCACAATATTAATTAATGATCCGTGTTATATTGATCGAATCAAACATATCTAGACCCGAGTCCGTGTAAAATTAATTTCAAAGAAATTAATTGGTATATTTGTTTATTTTTTGGATAACCAATTACTCTTTAGTTTGAGCAGATCCTATCTGCTCAAATGCTCCTCGTTGTTTTATTTCACATTTGGAAAATAACTTCTTTTAAAACTGCACTTTATAATTAGGATTCTTAATAATATTATTGTAGACTGGTTTTATAAACATTATTAAAGTGTATAATAACAAAGTAGACCAGGTCAAATTGATGGAAGGTAATTTCAAAATTTTTGATCAGAATCTTATAAAATACTGATGAATAGAATATAACTTAATCCATCATTTAAAAATTTTAACATTTAGATAATTTGGGTAAATTTGGTATTTTATTATGTATCTAAATTCAATATTAATCCAAAATTGTGACTAATGACAAAATCACAGTGATGCAAAACAGCACATGATCGCGGTCATTACACCGAATACATTCTTGTTTCGAATAATATTTGCATCAATCAATTACTTAAATAAACACTCAGTTTATTCTACTTCGCTCTAACGATTACTTTCGAAAGAATACTTCGTTCATTTTCGACGGTCTACATCTCCATCAAAACCAGACTCATAGTTAGTCAAATTGCGAGTAGGGGTTGGCACGTTTAACGTTTTGTTTCATAAGTTGTATTAAAAGTTTAGCAATCTTTAAACGCATTTAACCGTATTTTTCAATGTTTATTCTTCTTTGATTAGACATAAAAATAAATAACTGAACATTTTACGATCATATAATTCTGCAAATGTACTTGTTGTACTACTTCCAGGACGCTTTTCTTGAAAAGCGCACCTTAAGTCTTTATGACAGAAAATTTCCAACATCACTATAATTTCTCAAGACTCAGTTTTCGGAAGATTTTCAACAGGGTGGTAGATATTTCATCACTTCAAAACGCTACATAAGTCATTCACCATTGAGGCTCACAGATTTTATACAGCTAAAATAATTGTTGATTAGAAGATTCATGTACAATATTTTTTGAGAAAGTTGTACCTGTGATTAACAAATATAAATTCCTACAATAATCGTTGTTGATTTCAATCTCAATAAACTTTATTTCATCAATTAATGAGCTTGGTTCGAGCTACGAACAATTAACGCAGCCTTTCAATTAATTCAGATGAAATCACTGTAATTTCATTGAATAATATAAGTGAACGTAATAACTCAATTATTTATACCCAGCAACAACATACAAATCAGCAACAGATTGTTTGCACACATGGCATT
>MQRK01238282.1:0-12733 GCA_001938485.1 Girardia tigrina | reverse complement strand
CACGTTTTTGGTTAGGTATAAAATTTCGCACATGTCTAGAAAAAATTATTTTCCTCTTTTTAGTGCATTGGTAATGCTTAAAAAACGTGGTTGTTTTTATAAAAAATTTTTTATTAATAATATTATTTAACTATTTTTAGTTATCATTTAGGAATTCAAATCTTTCGATTGATTTCGAATAACAGAAATAATAATAAAACCAAAATAACAAAGTTTTATTTTAATAAAAGCAAGTTTTATTTCATAATAATTTTTTTGTGAGTATTAATTGATATTATTGATTTTTTTCATAAAGTTAAAATTTTCATTAAGTTAAATTATATCATATGCGGTTTATGTAGAGCCGTAAATGTTTTAAAATATTGTATTGTCATCGGAAGCAAGCCTGTATAAAAAAATTCAGCTCAATTGGATGACTGAAAGTGGTCGAAAAATCAATCGCAAGATTTGTTCCAGACAAGAAACGAAGCTAAGTAAAACGTGGTAAAAAACAATGTCTTTTATGTTAAACTAACGTACAATAATAATAGAGAGTTCAACGAAAAATATTTCTAGAAGTAGAATATAAAGAAATTAAATTTAAATTATATTTCTTTTAAAGAAAAATCAAAACTAAATGAAGAAATAACGTTCTCTATTGATGAACCATACCAAAATGAGAATCCAACCCTTGGACGATCAACTTACCCCTCTATTATATTTGCGAACCATTTCTTAATTATACTGTGAAAGTGCATTTGTTTTTTTTTAATTTTGACCGTCTAATTGTAAAGAAGATGAGTAAATTGTAATTTTCAACAGAATAAATTATGAATAAATATGAATCTTTTGTAAATTATTTGAAATATTTCTTTTTATTAATTTTGACTTTTATATGATTTAAATCTTTCCGTTTAATTAATTATCAAAAAATGTTTGTTTTCCTATCATGACATGAACCAAATTGACATAAAATACAGATCAAAAACAATAATTGATATTGGTAAAATTATTTCTCTTGTCAAATAATATTTCGTATAATTTTAACATAATTACATAAAATATTTTTAATATTATAAATGTTATTTATGTTATTATTTTAATAATTATTAGTGTTGCTTGTATTATTATTTATTGCCTTGCATTATCTTCGATGATGTTTGATTCAGAATAAGAAATCATACTTCCACAGAAAATTTTATTAATGAAAATTGCACATAAATTTAAACAAATTTATTCTCATTTAACCTATTTAAACATTTTGCCAAAATCCATTTATTAAATTTTTAATTTTGTATAAATTTATTGAACTTTTACCACTAAAATTTATTTCTGAAATTTACGACTTTTGTTAAAAAATATTTAACATAAATTTAAATTTAATTTCTTTCAAAATAAATTTATATTTTTTTAATTGTATAAACTTTGTATTTTTTATGTTTTACGTAATGATTTAATTTTTGATAGAATTTTAAATTATAAATTTTTATAAATTATTTCTTGAATATAACTAACTAGTGATTTCAACTAACTCCTCATAGTTACTTTGATCGATTTCCAGATAAATTTCAATAAATAATTAATTCTACAATTTAAACTAAGTTTTTCGTAATTCTAAATCTTCTGTCGATAAAAACAAAATAATCAGATATTCTTTCCAAATAAACGCAATTTTACAAGAATTATTTTGAAATAAAATTTAGAAACATTTTTTAAAATTTATTATTATTATAAATAATATAAAAATTCATTTTTTTTCTAAATTTAAAGATAAATTTATACATTTAAATTTGTATTTTTTTATAATTAAATATAAAATGACGTGGATAATGTAAATAATAATCATTTAAATAATATAATTTGGAAATATATAAATAATATTTAACTTTAAGAAATTCTTTTTAAAGATTTCCCGGGAGAAATGAAAAGTCGATTTTGTATTCTTTGGACATTTTTTGAAAAAAAAATTTGTCGGTATTTTAAAGAAGAAGCATGTAATTTAATATATTTCAATAAAACAAAAAATTAGAAAATAAAATTTATACGGGTATCAAATTTAATTAATAAAACTATTTTTAAAATAATTATTTATTTAATAAAAACATTTTTGTTATTGTAATAAAAGTAAAAACGTGTTGTCCAATGTAAATTAATAAAATTTATATTTAATAAATTTTCAAATAATTAAAAAATAGTTTCATTTTATTTTTAAACGTATAAAGACGCCATTCAAAGAAAAAAATTTTATTATTAAATAAAATTAACCTATATGGTATAACCGTCACCGTCAGGTTATAAAGAAATTATGAATTTTACATCTGTTTATACAGACAAACTTTGATTACGCAATTGATGACTAATTGTGGCATCTAAACACACCGTAAAGTCGTCGAGAGACCTGTTTGTACATTAATCTTAGGATCTAAAGATCTAATATAAAGAACTACCGATTTTAAAATACGTTTTGAGTATTCCATATTCTGAAAGTTTTGTTCAATTTAAACTTTCAATTTTGAAATTGGTTCTTAATGCTTTTAATTTAAAATAAAATTTCAAACATAAAAAATCCAAAATGTATTTTTTTACTAAATTTCCAACCCCATTTGGATTGTGTTCAGATATCAAATACCAAGGTACATGTAATGAGTGCAATACGGTTTAGCAAAAAAAACATCACAGAAGAAAGCATCGCAGAAAAAACAATTGTGGTAATATTTCATTATAGTATTTTTTGCTGAAATTTTGATAAAATTTAATTAAAAAATCTGAAAAAAATATTAAAAATTCAAAGAAAAACTAAAAGATTCAAAATTACAAAAATATAAAAATGATAATATTAATCAATATTAAATAATTAAAATTACTAAAATTTTATTACAATTTAAAATTATTTAAGCCTTAAGTGTATAATATGAAACATTATTAAAATTATTTGGGCATTATTTGACTATCTTTTATTAAAATATTTTATTTTTTAAATTAATCATTAAAATTAAAATATTATTTATCATAATTAAATTAATAAAAATGAATTTTTGATTGCTGAAAAATAATAAATTTGAATTTATAAATTACTAATAATTTAGGATAGGGTTATGGTTATAGTTAGGTTAGGTTAATAAGCAATTTACAAAAAAGTTTAAAATATTTTTACAATGTTCGCGACAAAATTTACAATGTTTTTCCCGCGATATCACAATTTCAGCAGAAAAAAGTTTCATGCGATGTTTTTTTCAGGATCTCGTTCAATACCACATCTTTTGGAGGGACATATCGTCATCTCTGTAAGAGAATACAAGAACATGGTCGTTACACGGTTGGAAGTAATATTACAGAACATAGATAAGTTTGCAAATTGAATGAAAATAATAAAATAAATAATTTTAAAACACTGTGCTAAGTTTAATAATAATCTGTGGAAAGTGGTTTAATAAACACTTTATATCAGAACTTTAGATCTTAAGATTAATGCACAAATGGGTCTCAACGACAACCTTCTTTAGTGTGTTAAAATGACATAATTATTCATTGATTATACATTATCACTGTTTGGATATATAAGCAGATTTTAAATTCCTAA
The DNA here is from genome assembly GCA_001938485.1 of Girardia tigrina. Taxonomy (NCBI): domain Eukaryota; kingdom Metazoa; phylum Platyhelminthes; order Tricladida; family Dugesiidae; genus Girardia; species Girardia tigrina. The sequence continues at coordinate 9,174 of MQRK01238282.1, read as the reverse complement.
TTTCTTTATGGCCTGAGGATGACATATATACCATCGAAGTTAAGTGTTAATAAAAATATATTCTTTACAAATTTTAATTCATTAAAATTATAAAAATTCATTTAATTCAAAGGGAACATAAATAATTTTAAAAATATTTTTAAACATTTTTTCTTTTTAATACTTTCTTTTCGGTATTATCAAAAATGTCTCTTATTTTAATTCAACACAATTTCATTTTTCTTAAATGTAAATTTAAAAAAAACATTTAAAAAATCAAAAAAAATCTACCTGAAAGCGGTCGATGGCAATGACCGTAATACTGATGGTGCTGATGAAGATGTTGGTCCCACTGAAAATTGTCGAAAATTTGCACATAAAACTTCCGTATACCCAGTTTTTGTGGAAAGTCAGAAACCTTATCAAATTGAAGGGCTGAGTGACGCTACACAACATGAGGTCTGAGATCGCAAGATTGAGGATCAACAAGTTCCGGGGACTTTGAAATAACTTGTTTCTCACAATCACAACAACAACCAAAACATTCTCCAAAATTCCACAAGTGATCATTAAAACATAAAGAGAGACAATAATTATTAAAACATGATGATCAATATCGCGGTCCTCCTTCCTCCATTCGTCTATTAAAATGTTCTTAAATTCAGAAGAGTTGTGAAGACAAATTTCGATGTACTTCGCGACCGAATCAAGATCTGAAGGATAGTCCTGACAAAAGGATAAGGTTGATATGTTTAGGTCGTCGAAGTTTTGATTCTCCATTGAAAGAGAAATTAGATATAATGGGATAATAATGATCAAATCAGATAATTTATATAATAAAAATTACTTAGAAAATTTTGGGAAGAGTTCTATTGGTGGAAAGTTTTATCCACTTCTGTTTGACATTACTCTCTCAAATTGTGTAGAGGAAAAGGTTTTTCTGAGAAAGTAATAATGGGAAACATTAAATATACTATATGAATTACATCGTTCCGTCTTTTAAAAGTAAAAACACGTTATTCATATGTAAATCCCATGTATTCATTTTAATATCCACATCGATTAAAAATCCTGTTAATTGAATTATATTATTTGTCTCTAATAAATAAATTAAAATAAAAAGATTAAATAAATTAAGAAATTGAATTTCAACTTTTTGAATTTCAATATTACGTATTTCACCATTACTTATTATTTTTGACAATTACTCTTAGTTTATAAACACAATTTCCAGAATTGCTATGTCAGGAAAACATCGAAAGACTGTCTCTCGAGAAATCAACAATTTAGCCATCTTCATAGTAGCATATACCAAGTATAATATTAATGGAGTTGCAGAGTTTCTGAACATTGATCGAAAAAAAACAATAGTCAGGAAGCATGAAAAAGATGAATGCTTTGTTAATGCTATCTAGAAACGATCTAAAATATGCAGTCAGAGAAATGATGAGTTTAACGAGGTTGATCAGAGTATATTTAACACAATTTCACGTAATAATTCAGTAATTCAAAAAGATATCCTCAATGAAATTGAACAGGAACACAACATGAGAATTTCACAGCTCACCAGCTCAAGAAAAGTTAAGAAAATGAAATTCACTAGGTAAATGCTTTTTTGAGTCCTCAAGATCTTAATACACCAGAAAGTTTGAAAGAAAGAGCTGTGTTCGCAAACGACATATATCGTGTTCCAAATAAAATCTGATATTCCTAGATGAAAATGGTTTCCATCAGCATACCAATAGAAGTTACGGATATTCACTCGAAAATGCGAAAGCCTATATTATCGTTATTGGGAACAAAATTATTAATATGCACTATAGGCGAACACGGAATGATCAGATATAATTGCAGATCTGGATCATTCAACTCATATTTCTTTATTAAATTTATTTCTAACGTTCTTGCGCCATTTTTGGAGCAAAATCACGACAAGATGCTTGTGATAGACAATGTTAAGATTCACAAATCAGCACAGGTTATGAGATTCTTTATATCAGAAAAATTACAATAAATTCCTAGATCCTTATTCTCCACCAGTTGATCTCATTAAGAATTTTGTCTCAATCATAAGATGCCTTTTTAAATCCGCGAGAATAAGAAGACTAGAATCATCAATCAAGGAAGGTTTGAATGTGGTGTTGGGAGAAGTAAGTCGTTTTAAAAGTAATGTAAGTGATTCTATTGACATATGTGCTAATTCTTAGAGAAAGCCAAACAAAAAAGAACTTTTTTTAATACATCATGTAATTTCGAATATTGGAGGTGCTGTTTAAAAATATATATTAGGTTTTCATAAAATATATTTTATGCTGAGCTTTTCTTTTTAATGTTTAATAGATCAAGTTGGATATAAAAATGAATACAGGAGATATAAAAATAAATAACCCTGTAAATACTCGTATACTTGAGTATTTATGTTAGCAGAGATGAACGCTTAGAATATTTAGAGGTTAGATACTTCTTTCAAAACTCAAATAACCCTGTCTTTCTATTCCTTTCTAATGGTCGAGACATAAACTTGATTGAAGATCTACTGATAATGCTTTAAACAATATACAGCTCACGTGGACCTCACATCTTTTTCGAATGGTATTGAGCCTCTAAGATTTTTAGAGGGTCCACCCAAACTAAAGAGTCACTAGCAGCCCCCCGATTGGCCCCCTGCAGGGTTGGATAGTTTCGATTTCGGATATCTTTTCGGCTTCTATGTAAGAAACGACCACCCATGGGTTATATATCTATGGTTTTGCACACCTTTGGCTGTATTCGTGGACTTCGACAACCGCGAAAGGGACATCTGAATCCCCTTGCAGTTAGAGCCGCAATCCTAAAAGTCAGATGTGCTTCTTCAGTACCTATCGCTTCCTCCACCGCCGTCGAGGTAGTCGAGGGGTCCGTCACAGATTGAATCTGGTGGCCTGGAATGTTGAGTTTTTCTATGATTCTTTCTTCTGTGTGATTTGTTGAACTAGTTCGCGCTGGTGTCATTTACAGCTCTGCAATGTCTTCTGTCTCTTCCAATTTATGATCCTAATTGAGGTTCCTGATCAGCCATCCCTTCATTTTGTATGACCTTTTACATAGTGTTTAACAGATCCCGTACTGTTTCAATCACCTATAGATGACTTAGCACATTATTGAGGTATGGAAAGATGATCCATATATTCAAGAAAGCATTTTCAGTTAGTACAATTTTATGGTTAACCAGGTTTCCTTCCTCAGATGTTTACGGATGAATGTATTGACCTTTAGAGTTATTTATACTTAGCCTTTATTACCAGTACCTTATCATAAATAAAAAATTTGATATTATCATTTCATAATTTCTACCGCGTCTATTATAACATGAGGGTTCATGAAAAGTAATCTCATTCAATGTATGATACTCACTTGTATTTAGTGTCCATTATTCACAATATAAGTCAAATGTGTTATGAAAAGGGTAGAAATTTACTATGTGAAAAAAGACAATGATGTTATCTTTTTATTACAGTCAAGATAAGAATTCGAAGACGTTGTATTTACTAAACAGCTCTTTCATTTTTAGTCAAACTTCGTTTTGGTTTGATCTGTATCACGACAAAGAATGCTAGCCGACAAATCTGGTACCATTTGCGACTAGTGGTGATCAGACCACAACCATGGCAACCAATGTCCTGAAAAGATCGCTGCAAAGCATAATCCCCTCCCTTAGGATCTGTGAGACTCGTTATCCGAGGTCCATGCTCGTTTTCAAATCATATTACTGTAGATGACTTATTTTACATCACCAAGATTTATTTCACTGATCTTTAAATGAGTAAATTACTCATTTATAACTTTATTATGAAGCATCCTATAAGTAAATTACATCAAATGTGAAAAGGAATCTAACACCGGCAAAATTTCTTCAAAGCAATTACAACGTTTGTTATGTGAAACAACCGACAATACCTTCTTACCCTCCCAAACCTAAGACCAACCAACACATTATAGTGTATTTTGAAAGAGACCTTCCTGAAAACAACGATAATTATGCATCGTCCTACAAAATAAGAAAGTTAATTGTGATAAAAAACAACAAAAAGCGATGTAAAAGATATAATTAAATAAATTTTTATTAAGCAGAATGGATAAATATGGAATACATTGGAGAATAATGCAGTCGGAAGTAAAATAAATGTGAGCGGATACGTAGCGATTGTTCCATAAAACTGCTGCTGTCAATATTAAGAATAATTTGAATAATTATTATCATTTTAATAAATATGGTATAAGAATATTATAAAAATCAAAATAATATTTTAATAGTAATATAAAATTACAATGAACAAAACAAAATAAAGAAATATTAAAAATGTTAAAGCTCATGGCCAAGGCACTTAGCTGTATTACCTTTAATCATAACAACTGGAATGTTGTTAATAATCACCATTCTCAGACTTGGTACAGTTGATAGAACATTCTGTTCTCTCATTTGTGATATAGTTAGATATGTCATTCGAATTGCACCGATTGGATTTCGGATTGCTTTTGATTTGAATTTTGATTCTAAAATTATGTGGATTGCATAGGGTATGAAAAGTTTCATCTTAACAATTAACTTTCGATTAGCTGTAAATAATTTTCTTAATCATATGTCTTCGTTACACTTTAAAGTACAAAATAATAGAGTAAACGACAATCAATAGCTGCCAATGGTTGATTTGTGAGAATATAATTGATCGCTGTTCGATTCAGTCCCCAAGTTTCCCCAGAGATTGATAGGTGGTTTCCGAGAAGCAGTTTTGTCGTTGATGTGGAATTTCGTGATCGTACTGGGTTCATTTAAAATTATTCTTCAGATAAATTATCATTCTGTAACAAAAATTGTGAGTAAAACAATTAAAATTCAGAGGAAACTATTAAATCAAAAAAATTTCTTTTAATCTATTTTTTATGCGGACAGAACTCTACTTGGCAAACAGAATTGTTTTGCTATCTTTTGTAGAAGGGAAAATTACCATTACATTTTTTAATCAATTTATTATGTTATTAGTAAATATTAAAATATTTTGTAGAAGGGGAAATTTCATGCAAAAAAATTTATAACTCCATTTTGTAATTTTTAAAGTTACTAATAACATAATAAATTTATTATAAAGCATGGAAGGAAAAATACCAAAACATTTCTATTTAATTCAGTTTAAACATTTGTGGATAATCGCAAAAAATATTTTGCAAAAAGATTTTTTTGATTTACTAGTTTGATCCAATTGTCAAATTATCATTTATTGTCATCGAAAGTTATTAAATATATGAATATTGGAGAAACTTGATATAGTAAAAAAACTTCAAAAATAGGTTTCTTAATTCCATATATATGTTTGTGTGTATACATTAGGTATATGACTTTTTTAAAAATGCGAAAAAAAATGATTTGGCATAGTCATAGTGGGTGAACTTTTATGAAAGAGAGACAAGTACACTGAAATTATGCTAGTTACTTAAAAAACGTTCACCCACCAAACACTTTTCGAATTTTGAAATTTTACCATTGAAACCAATTGACCTTTTATTTTATAAATTATTATTAAATGCTTTTTTTCTAATGTCATATCAGATTTTTTGCTTTGTTAATTAAATATTATTAACTAGTAAATAACCCGTCATGTATGACGGATATAATTATATAGTTATATAATTATATAATTACAATTGTAAGTAGATAATTATATTAATAATAATTCATATGGAAAATTATCATGAATAATTCTGCTAATAATAATTTTCCATATGAATTATTATTAATATAAATATCTACTTACAATTGTAAGTAGATAATATGAGCGTTAGTGAAGCAGTGAGTGACTTGGGCTTTTATAAGATAAGATGCCCATTGAAGATATTATTGTAGATTGCATCCTTAATTGATTTTTGACATGTTTCCAGAAAAATCATCGCTTGCTGTTGCTAAAAACAAGGAGACATGGAGTCGTAATTTAACGAAGTTTCAGGATTCTAGTAAAAAAAGAGGAAAAATTGCCATTGAGATTAAAGCGTTGGATTCATTGTTCAAAATACCAAAGAAATAAATGATAATTGGTAGATATTTGGGTCTGTTGGAAATGTATAAAGCTAGAAAGAAACGAATAGAACTCATTAAAGAAGTTCAGCATCTGTGGAATCACTTTAATTTTCCTATACTTTCTTCACACTCGCTTGTTCGGAAAATTGAGACGACAATGAAAAGATACGATGCATACTTGAAAAGACCAGCTGGCAACATTTATCAATTTTTCGGCAATTTATTCGACGTCACTAACCTAACTGGACATTGGTCATGTACTGAAAATAAAAACTTTATGAAGTGATGATTCAGAGTGGAGGACGTGTTGCATATACAACTGGAAAGATTGCTAGCAAGAGTTCTATTCATCCATCAAAGCGCATAAAAGTATGTAGTAGAGATGACAATAAACCTGCTGCTGATGATGACGAAGACGATGGTGATAATGATAGAGTTGAGCATGATTATGATGATGATAACGATGACGATGATAATTATGATGGTGGTGGGGATGATGATGAAGAAGATTATGAGGCACAAATGTTTCCTTTCAGACGCGTAAATATCGTTCTAAGCAGTCGACATGTAGTGCGGTTAAGATAGTGCGATAAGCAAAGTTACCCGTTCGAAGGGCAGCTACATTAAGCCATATTTAGCACCAAACCGGCATCCAAATACCAACCCCTTCTCAGTCAGGTGTATACCGAGCTGTTTACAGGGAAGCGCGTCAACTTAAAGAAAATTTTAAACTAAGTTTGAATAAAAATATATGATGCTTACATTTTGATGAGAAGAATAACAAGTAGTTGTGTTGAAGAAAGAAGATAGGGAATTTAGACTAGCTGTCTTGGTGCTACCCGATTGCAAAGCTGCTACCATTGCATACTCGATTCATAACATATTGGATGAGTATAAATTATGGTCGGCTATTAAAATGATTGTTAACAATGTTAACACTGGTTGCAGGCCTGGCATTGTTGTTAGACTTCAGAGGAAGTTCGTAGAACATCAGGAATCCGTAACAATTTTTATTGGATTATAGCACCATGTATTAGATCATGTATTTAGACAACTGTGTCATCAAATGTTCGGTGATGTGACTCAGTCTCCTAACATACTCTACCCATTTGTGACAAGGATTATTGACGAGTACGTCATGTTGAAGGAATAGTTTAGAAATAGAGAGAATAACGCCGTAAATCTACCTAAAGAAAAACAAGGTTGGCGTGACGACATGAAGTTTCTACATCATCTAATTAGAGTATTTAGACATTATCAAAATTTTAACATTATGCCTAACATTAAGTTTGGTGCAATACCCGGCATCAGTAATGCCCGTTAAACTCACGCGCAATATTTACTTTGTTAGCCTACATACTGTTGCCTACTGAGCGAGAACATGTAGAACAAGTATGCAGATTTATTCGCGGTGCTCGGTGTAACGCATGGTTCATTGATCAATTTTACTGTTTAGAGCAGTACGACCTTCTGCATGATGCAGTTCTTCCTTATACAAAGGTCTTATGCTGCTTGGAGAAACGCTGGTCACAAAGTCCTTCCCTTATGCAAACTCATTGCAGCAATTTGTGTGCTGAGAGGTCAATAAAAGTTTTACGTGACATTGCTCCTCTCCGTCACTCAGTAGAAAAACTTTGTTTGCGTTTCCTGTCATCTAATGATGCTTGATGAATAGGCGCATTTGTAGTTGACTATGACCGTAATGATGTGGAAGCATACAAATCTTTAGATTACTTGGTGGCTGACATTTTTTTATAATTGAATACAATTGTATATAATTTTGTGATTATCTAGTAAAATGTCATTTGTTGCTGGTGTGTTATTCCGAAGTCATATCCCTAGTATACATATAAAGAATGTAAGAATATAAAAAGAATAGAGTAAATTCTTAAAATTAAATAAATGTAAAATTCGGTTTAAATTGATATTCGTTTAATAATCAGACAATTTCGATCAAAAAATATAGTTATTTCTAACAGCGATTTTTTCTGACAGTAAAAATGAATACAAACTTCAAATGGTTAATTTACAGGCTTATTTGTTTAATTAAATGGTCGAGAAAATTCGTTCTAATGAAACTTGTTTATTTAATTAATTCGATAACAAATTCCCAATAAATTCGACAGTAGATCAAAACACAAACAATTTCCTGTAAACATCTCGAAAAATATTACTAGGAAAACAAGTCTCTATAAGAAAATTCAAAATCGATAAAAAAACTGTCGACAAAAATTCTTTTTAACGAATTCAAAAGTCGATTAAGTTAATCATTCAATAAAATGTAAATAGGTAAAAAATCGATAATCACTTCGACCAAAACAAATCAATTACACCAATTGTAAATGTTAATATCATCATTTCCCCAAAACATTTTATAAAGTGTGATTTTAAATCAGAGTGACCAATCAGAGCGAGCCATTTGGCTTCACTTTTCTTATTTGCATGTTTATTAAAGAGTTATAGTGTCTTATCTACGAATGATTCACACAACTGTCACTCATAATATGTATTAAAGCCCTTCTGTAAAACAGAAAATTTATTCCTTGAAACAGAAAAAAAATTATTTTTACTATGTAAACAATGATCAAGAATCTTTTTCGATCGACTTGATTGTTAATGCTCACTAATCCGTGTTTTGAAATGGCGATTTATCTCTCCAATGTTCGAGTTTTAACATACGTAACAATTATATTTATAAACCATATTAGCTTACAATGAACTTTGAACTTTATTTTTTTCATCATTTTGAACTTTGGATGTCATTGAAACCCCATTTCCTATATCCTTGGAAATAATTTTGTTAATTACTTTAAATCCTCAAAATAAAGTATTTGAATGATTTTTTTTACTCTTAATTGTTTTCTTCGTTTAATTCATTTTAACCGTGTTTGTGTACATAATTTATAAAATGTTAATTTAATATTGTGATCAATCTATTTGTTTGTTTACATGTTGTTCATTTATTCGTCCTCTAAAAATATAAATATTATAAAGATTTGTGAACTCTAATTTGATATTAGTTAAAGCTGTTTTAAGAAAGTGATTATTAAGCATGTTTCGAAGTTTCCTACTCCATCATCAGGAATTATAATTTCATTTGTAAAATATTTTATTGTATATATATATATATATATATATATATATAT
>MQRK01238281.1:77426-92860 GCA_001938485.1 Girardia tigrina | reverse complement strand
TCAAGGGGCTGCACCGAAAAAATTGTATCGATGTGGGCAATCCAGATTGACCATGTACTTAAGTGGATTCACTCCAGTTCAACCGCGATTTCACATTGAAAAACGTGACCGACAAACAAACAAACACACACACATACTTTTTAGGCAAATATTATATATATAATAAAGATATAATAATTAAATACATAATAATAGTAATATTGGCGGTACACTACAATTCTCTTACACCGGTGGGAACCCATAAACAAATTCACAAATTGAATTTTATTTAACTTTAAATTAATTTGATACTTATCTAACATTGTCAGATGTACTATAACGAGCACGGCTCGGTGTTCTTTCCAACGATTTACCGAAAATCAAGTAAAAATAAAATAATCGAATATTTTCTAAAGATATTTGATTTGAAAAAAGGCGACATTAGAGAAGAACGTGTTTATTATCAGACCGATAATAATAATAATCTATATTGTTCGAGATTATTTTCGGTTGAGTTAAACGATTTAAATAAATTTCACCGAATCACTTTACTGAAAAATCCACATTTTCCAAACTTCGGTTACGCTTATCCGCCTTTGATTTTCAAGAACGATTCGAGTTACCGGTTGCAAGGTCTCACGAAATTCGTGTTTCATAAATTCGTTAATAATGATCTGCAAAAATTGCTCGATTTTCTCGAAAATAATCGAATATTGAGCTTGATGGAAATAGCGACAGTCGTTGATAGTGTCTGTCGAATGAACAGTGATCAAGAGGTCGATCTGACATTCTTTTATAGCTGATTTATTTAGCTTTTATATTTTATATTTAATTTTTTTAATAATTTTTTTTTAATAATTTATTTTTTTTTATTATAAATTGTTTGAATTTTTTTCGTATGGTAATTTAAGAAAAATAAGTAGCATTAATAATTTTGTCTTAATATTTGTATGTATTTAATTTGTTTGTAGTTATTTTATGGTAAAATGTCTTTAGCATCAGTAATTTAAACGAAGTTCAATAAAATAGTATCTAAAATGGTTGTACGAATAATTGGGTTGTCTCATTTGCTTCAAGGATGTATTAGAAGTGTGAGAATAATTAATAACTGTATATTTATAAATTAAAAGACATAATTATTTATATCAATATCATATTATATCAAAGGATTCAGAATATATAAAAACTCCTGAGATTGTTTAAATCAATCAGTGTAATTTGTTGTAGACGCGCATTATTTGATCGTGTCATAAGAATAAACGTTATCTCTTTTTTTAGATTTTTAATATGGAAAATTCTTAAATGATGACCACGTCAAATGTTATCAACAATTTGGCGCCAACAATATTCGATGGACACAATTATCTGGAGCAGTTCATTACCGACTGCAACAGGTTATTTCAAGTTTCGCAAATTCAGGAAGGAATTCAATCGTTATTCGTCAAAGCATTCATCAGTAAAGATTTAATATCTACTTATGAAGCAGTAGATGAGAAAATCACGAATTTCGCGGATCGGTTACGGAAGGCATTCAAACGTCCAACATCATTTATTCAAGATTTGCAGGAGCTCATGAATTACTGAAAAGGAACAGAAACAACAATTTCATATGTCAACAAAATTGAGAAGATGGTAGATAAAGTTTTATGCCACAAATGGAATAAACCGGAATTAATGGCATATTTTTAACTCACTGTGTAGAAAATGTCAGTGTCAAAACTCAAATTTATCTTCAAGAAGCTAAATCTCAAGATTCAATCAAAACAGTTATAGAGAAGATGGATATTATTAAAACAGAAATCCAAGCAGTTGAAGTCGCCAATGTCTACAGACGAAAAACATATGCCGATACATTGAAAGAACGAGTGGCATTCACGAATAATTTTCAAAAACATCAAAAAAGATATAGTCAAACCAATGACTATTACAGACAGTCAATGACGGGATATTCGAGACAACAAATAGGACACATGGATTATTCAAATGTGATGTTTTATGGATGCAAAAAGTTGGGACATATTCGTCGTACATGTCCGGAAAATTCGGAAAGTGGTTTTGGATGTAGAGGGTCTGGACACGTTAGAAGAGAGTGTCCATATTTAAAATGTTCAGTGTGTGGAGCTCAATGTCATTTCGGATATCAATACTTCAAGAAAGACGGAAAAATACAACCCAGTCACCAAAACAAGATCCAGTATAACCGACGAGAAAATCAATGTCGACATTCTATGACCGGATTTGAAGAAACTGGTGAAACACGATGGACGGGATATGATGCAGAGGCGTCAAACTTCGAGGCTCCTTTAGGTCAGGAAATGATGGGGGCCAAACATTAAAAGATAATAATATTCAGGATCCTTATATTTGCAATATATTTAATTGTAAATGTAGTAATAATAATTTTAATAATCATATTTATAATAATAGTAATGTTAATAATATTAATTATCAAAATAATATTTGTAGTGTAAATAGTAGTCATAATATAATAAATTCAAGAGTATATAGGTAATAGAACACAGAATGAATATTATATTGAGGAGACAATGGAATATTTTATGGGTGCAGAAAGTAAAATAGACAATGAAATTTATAACCCTTAGTAGTATGATTTACGAAAGTGATTTATTTTTAATATTACTGTTTTTGCTTGAGGGTATAGATGAAGGGAAAAATAACTAAAAAAATCACAATATTTATTTTAAAAAAAAGCAGGTGTCAGTTTTGATACTTCAGACATTAACTCCATAAAGAACGTTTAAAAGATTGGTATCAAAATTGAAACTCTAGGTTATTAATGGTTAATGGAAGACCGAGTATGATGACAGTTATAGGGGGTATCAAAATGAATTGTTTATTGGACACCGGGGCCCGCATTAATATAATAGATTAAAAGACTATTAAACAATTACAAGTAACCGATGAGTAAGCACACAGTAACATCAGTTATATGTGCAAATCACAGTGGGATGGAGATGAGTGGTACATGTCAAATTAAGGTAAAATTTCAAAATATAACACTATATCCAGTCTTTTATATTGTGAAAACCGTTTTTACATATATAATCTTTGGAATTGAATTAATTCGATCTTTAGGTCTCGATTTAAGGTGGTGATTTGATGCCAAAAATATAAAACAAGAATCATTTACACATGATATAGTGTGTGCGGAAATATGTACTTTAGATCCATATATTGAAAAACTTATTTATACGGACAAAGACAGATTTTTGAAAGCCAAAGAAACATTAAATCTATGTGATAGTACAAATTTATATAGATGTATAGATAAGTACAAGAACATTTTTATGGCTGGAAAATGGGATATCGGGAAAACTACATTAACCAAACATGAAATAAAAACATCTAGTGAGCCAATTTAACAGAAACCTCGTAGACAACCGGCACATTTGGAACATCACATCGAAAAAGCAATATTGAATTTAGAAAGACATGGAATAATAGAAAAATGTTCTTTCTCGTTGGAACACACCAATGGTTTGTGTGTGGAAAAAGGAGAGAAAGGAAATTCGTTTGTGTTTAGATTTTCGGCTCCTAAATCAAGTAACTGAGAGACCAGCTTTCCCTATTCCAAACGTTGATGAGATGTTGGATTCTTTAATTGGAATGAAGTGGTTTAGTTCCATAGATCTGGGTAATGCATATTACCAGGTCGAGTTGGAAAAATCTTCAAAGATGAAAACGGCTTTTTCTACAAGGACCGGAAAATTTGTTTTACAAGAATGCCATTCTGCATAGCAGCAGCACCGGCTACTTTCCAAAACTTTATGAATGAAATATTGAAGGATATGCTATGGAAAGAGGCAGTGGTATATCGCGATGATGTGCTTATTTTTTCAGAAACAAAAGACGAGCATTTAAAAAGATTGGACCGGTTATTTTAGAGAATTCAATCAGCATGCCTAAGAATTAACCCAGAAAAATGTAAATTTTTCCAGAAGGAGATGCGTTTTCTTGGACATATTGTGAATAGAGAAGGAATCAAAACGGATCCGGAGAAAATCCAGACAATAATAGATTTTGAACAACCAAAATGTGTAAAAAATTTGCGCAGTTTTTTTAGGACTGTGTAATTATTATAGGAAGTTCATTGTAGAATATTCAAAACTAGCAAAACCGTTGGAAGCAATGTGTGGAAGTTCTAAAGATAGACTTTATTGGAACGTATCTCATTCAGAGGCTTTTAAAAAGTTAAAAACAGCCATGACAACTGCCACTGTATTATGCTTTTTAAATTTTAAAAAGCAGTTTATTTTAGATACAGAGTCATCTTTCGATACAATTGGCGCACTTCTTTCTCAGTTAGATGACAAAGGTGAAGAGCGAGTCATCGCGTATTATCAAGGTCGATGTCGAAACATGAAATAGGTTATTACATAACAAGGAAAGAATTGTTAGCAATATTTCATTTTACTCAACATTTTAAACATTATCTTTACGGTGCACATTTTAAACTGAGAACGGATCACAAGGCAATTGTTTTTATGATGACAACAAAAAAATCAATTACTCCGCAATTTCAAAACTAGATGAATTATTTAAGCAGTTTAGATATGAAATTAGAATATAGAAAAGGAGAAATACATCAAAATGCAGATGTCTCGGAATGAATGTACAGTATGTTCACAGTGTGTGATTCAACACGAGCAGCCAAAATTATCAAAACAGAAAGTGAGAATGTTAGCAATAGATGAAGAGAGATCTCTAATAACATGGCAACAGAAGAGCACGGAAATTATGGAAATTATTGGACAAATAAAGAACAATACTTTTCAAACATTTAAATTATCCAAATATTACGACAATGGATATTTAAGTTCGGAGCTCCGGCTTGCATTCATGTGAACCGAGGAAAGGTTTTCAAGTCGCGTTCGTTTCTTGAATTTACAAAATCCATGTTAATTGACGTACAATATTCAAGTCCTTACCATCACAATACAAATGGGATGATAGAGCGCGAATTCCGCACCATCCGGGATTTCTTGAATGCATCCTTAAAGGATGAAAGAAGAAATAATTGGGTAGATATTTTACCAGAGATTGAATTTAGCATAAGCACTTCAAGACAAAGTTCAAATGGGTTTAGTCCGGCTGAAGTTATAATCGGTAAGCGTATAACATTAGATGGATCACGTCACTATGAATTGAATAACAGGAAAATTATTGAACAAGTTAAAATGCTTGAGTCAAACGCATCACCAGTGGAAGCATAGAAACGTGAATTTAAGGAAGGAGATTTAGTGTTAGTTAGAGTCGAAAATCGTCAAAAAGGATCTGACAGATATGAAGGACCATTACAAATTAGTCACATAATATATGATAGAATCTTCGATTGTGTGTAGTTATCTACTAATTTTTTTGTTAGTGTGTGTTCGGTTTGTGAGTGTACGTTTTCCTAAAACTGGAAACTCACAGAACCAGCAAGCAGACAATTCTCACAGTCAACCTTCAATCATCCATCACTAAGTCAATAGTCCTCAGGTAGAAACAACATGGAGATGGCCAAAATTCCGATCAAACCCACGTCAACAAATCGGGCCATCAAATTCTCACAAGAAAATATTCAAATCAACAGGATCCAAGGGTCAAAACCAATTAAAAGTTTCTATTTTTTAATTAATTAATTATAAATTATCATTATTATGTTTTATTTTTTGTTTTTTATATTTAGGGAGTTTTTCCATCGCCTGCCTCGGTGCCGGTTCAATGAATAGGCCCGAGGCTGACGCGAAGGAAAAACTCACTACTCCCAACACATAAATTAGTCTCTTTCTCAATTGGTTTGCTCGGATTGTGATATTTGTGATTTTCAAGTGACTCCATAAAGTACTTTGATTTAATTTCGTAATTTTCTTTTCTTAGTTCTGCGATTTTTATTTTAAGCATTTTATTTTCCATCTCCATGTTTTTTTAATTTGGTGATCATTTGCTTAAGTACATGTACATTTGATTTTTTTATTATGTTGTTGACGTCTGGTTTGTTATGTTGAGTTTTTTCTTCGTGTTTGTACTGTGGTATGTGTGTATTGTTTAAATTGATAGTTAGATTATTTATATGGTTTAAATATTTGTTTGTTTGTGATTGGATTGTATTTGTTATTGTAAAGTTAAGTTCTTTGTATGAATGAGAGTTTATTTTATGTGGAGGCATTATGGTGTTTTTGTGAAAGTGAATAAAATGCAAAGTTGTAAATGTTACTTATGATATAGAGTTGTGTTATGAGATTGTTGTTTGTTGTGGGGTTTGATGTATGTAATTTGTAGTAATTGTGTCTAAATGTATGTTTGATTATGAAACGTGTTTCTTTACTTCTGACACCAGTTTGTAAAAGCAACCTAAAGTTCAGTGGTTATGAACTTGAAATTGCTTTTACAATAAAAAATGAATTAAAAAGAAGACCAAACAATCAAAAAATGTTAACTATTCAACAATAACAGAAAGAATAAAAAAAATAATGAAAATCGATCACAGTTAACAAAAAAATGAAATGAGGTCAGTGGGGAGGACTGAATAAAAATGTTACTTCGAGTTTTTGGTCGTAAATTTTAGGTAATCGTAAACTTGAAATTGTTCGAATATGTTTCTTCTCTTCGAATTGTTAGAATGTTTCTTCGGATTTCCGGTTGTAAATTTTAAGCGATTGTACACTTACAATTGTTCGAATATGTTTCCTCCTCTCGAGTGTCGACAAATCAATGACTGAGTAATGTGAAGCAGAAAAAATTCCTTTTTATTGTCGGCCAAAAAAATTAATCACGCAGAAACGTATGTTAATTTGAACTCCGAAAACTGTCCAATTTGATTGTGTCAGAGAGGACTTTAAAAATCAAAAAGAATATTTTACTTGTCTTTTCGACGCTATTGTTGCTGTATTATACGCAATCGTATAATACAATTTTCAATTTGCATAATCAATTCAAATTTTTGTATTGATTATTTTTATTGGCTTCAGATCCAATTTAATTATTACCTTTAGCAAATAGGCATTTAATCTGGCATTCTTTGTCCAAGAATAAAAAAAACTACTGATAATCACGAAAACAAACAATCTCAGAAACGTTTTTTTTAAAAAAAGAATAATAAGATATTCACACGTCAAACAGAAAAAGATCAACAAGATGAGAACTTAATCAAAAGAATAAACAAAATAAGTAGGGCACTACAGTAACTAATTATAAAGAATTTCTAAGAGTCAAAGAAGTTTGTGATTTTATGAAATAAATAGACCATAAAAAACCAAAAGAAAAGGAAGGCACGTCATTAAAATGAAAATTTATCACTATTGAAACCAAAAATCAAATTTTGAACAGACATCAAATTCAAGAGAAGGTAGCTGATATTGCTAGACATTTTAAATTAAATGAATCAACGATAAGAACAATAGAACAAAATGAAGAGACAATTAGAAGTTCGGTATCATCTGGATCATCGGTACTTGCAAAAATCACTATTCGTCCAAGAGCAAAGATAATGGAAAATGGAACAATCGCTAATGGTGAGGATATAACGAAAAAGCGATTGCCCTTAGATGGAAATGTAATTAAGCAGAAAGTATTAAAAATATTCAAGTATTTTAAGGAAACAGGTCAACCAGCAACCGATGAAGACATTCAACAATTCGTTACTAACAAAGGTTGATTTGAAAAGTTCAAAAAATGACATGCATTACACAATTTGAAAATATAGGGTGAAAGAGCATCCACTGATGCTGATGTAGCGGATAAATTTCCAGAAGACATCGCAAAAATTACTAAAAAACGTGATTATTTATCAGATTAAATATTTAACGCCGATGAGATGGATTTATAGTGGAAAAAAATGTCGTCAAGAACTTTTATTACGGAAAATGAAAAAATGGCTCCTGGCTTTAAGGTTTCAAATGACCGAATAAAATTGTTACTTTAGAGTAATACAACGGGTGATTTCATGACCTCGTCAATGTTTATTAACCGATCATTAAATCCACGATCTATGAAAGAATACAACCAAAAAATCTTCCACTGAATTGAAGAGTGGACAAAAAAAGCGTGGATGACTGCCCGTTTATTTAATTATTGGTTTCATCATTGCTTTCTAACTGATGTAGAAAATTATATAATAAAAAAGAACTTTGCATTTAAAGTTCTACTACCTTCAGATTAAATTACTCCATCTGATGCAACTGATTTATGTAATCCTAATATTTAAGTTGTATTTTTACCGCCCAACACTACATCATTAATACAACCTTTAGATTAAATCATATTCATACGCAAATCATTTGAGCTAATATTAGAAAAGATTGAATCATCAAATATAAGGGTCAAGGAAGTTTGGAAGCAGTACTCAATTTGAAACAGTACTCAAATCTATGGCACGTCCCTTAAAGAAATTTGTCAATTTACATTGAGGACTTGCTGGAAAACATTATTAGCCGGAAGTAATAGTTCAGAAAACTGTTGCTAATCAAGTAGAGGGTAATATAGAAACGTAAGGAGACTGACGAACGAAATAGCAGGCCAAATCTATTTTATTCGACGAAATTAAAATGGATGATATTCCAGAATTAGTTGCGGACGATAAAATAAATGAAAGAGATTTAGTGACAATGGCAAATAAAGCTTTATCAATTGAAGATAGCTCTGATGATCTTTCCGATGCCGAAATTAAAAACGTTTCACTAATCAGTGTGTAGAAAATTTTAAATCTGGCGAAGTAGTTGGAATAAGATTCTTTGGAAAACGATACTCTGAGGGATAGAGCGGAAATTTTCAAAAAAATCTTGAATATAATTTATCTGCCTACCAGGAAATCTGTACAGATTTGCAAAGAAAGACAAAACAGATTTCAGTAAAAGATTGTTTTAACCCTTAGAGGATCCATGAGGTCAGCGTATGACCCCCAGGGATATTTTAAAAGGGTATTGCCCAAAAATGGAATTTTGCTCGGCTCTGGTTTGCTGTGACATTTTTGTGACATAAATAAGAAGATTAATCTCGTTGATAATGTCGAATCTATTTTATTTGTATGATGTATGATTAAATTATAATTTAATGCATTATAAACATATCTCACTAATAAGATGATTATTCATTCATGAAAATATTTACCAGTAATTTATTAAAGAAACTGCAATAAGACGCTGCTTATCTTCAATTAGGATTAGGTAATCAAGTCACCAACTATTACTCATCTTCAGGACTCTGGTATTTTAATCGTTGAAAATTTGAGCCCTGTTTGAAATACGGCTATCTTACCTAATTCGCAATTTGTAACTTTTCATTTACTTACATTGTTTTTATTTATTTCAGTCAATGAATCGGATTAAAAGGCAAGCTCCGATCACTGCTACCCATAAGCTCTATGGTGAAGAGCTGTATAAAGATGCCGATGAAGATTCCATCGAGGATGAGAGTAGTGAAAGTTAAGAAGACACGGATCTTCCAGAAAATGAGATTCATGAAGTCGTAAATTGTGCTGAAAATGAGAGTGATGCTGCCGAAAGTGGAGATAGCAGTGATGAAACCTCCCAACCTGAACAAAAGCTAGTCAGCAAAAATGGAGAGGTGTGAAGTAGAGAGCCGCCGAATGTTCGACAGACAATGACTCATAACATTATGCATGTCAAATATGGGCCAACTGCTGAAGCCAAAGGAAAGATTACTGGTATATCAGACGCATTCGGTCGATTTGTAACAAAAGAAATGATTGAAGCCATTGCAAACATACGAGTTCAGAGGGTCTGAAAACGAGGAATAATTGGAATTTGACAACCTATGATGAAATACAAACGTTTATTGGACTATCCATTTTGGCTGGAGTATTTCACTCTAATTATGAGTCACTTCTGAGCCTTTGGAGCACAGAAATGGGCCGCCCTATTTTTCGTAAAACTATGTAGTTGAAAAAATTCAACAACTCAATGCAATATTGAGATTTGATGACAAGGATACCAGGAGTTTTCGTCGCCGATATAACAAATTTGCACCCATAAGAGATGTTTTTGACCTATTTGTCAAACAGCTGCCAAAATATTAAAAGCCCTCTAATTCTGTAACAATTGATGAGCATTTGGTTTCTTTTAGAGAGCAACGTATTTTCAAATAATATATGCCAATGAAGCCCTCGAAATATGGCTTAAATTTTTTTGGAATGTGTTGCAATGATATAAGCTTTGTGTGGGGAATGAAACCTTACTGGGGTAAGAAGGAAATGAAGTAGTAATACAAATCTTGTGCAAAAGGTTGTCGAAGACCTCATAGCACCTCTGACAAATTCATGAAGAAATCTCACAACAGATAATTTCTACACAAGCCTAACTCTAGCGAGGGACTTGAAAGGAAAGGCATCAGCTTTGTGAGCACTATTAGAAAGCACAAGCGAGAGATCTTTCCAGCTACTTTGGAAGTCAAGGAAAGAGGTATTGGCTCGTGTCATTTTTTCTACAAACCAGAAGCAACATTGGTATCCTTTATGCCAAAAAAGAATAAGGTAAACATTAAATTGCTTTATTTGTAATCCAATCATGCCGTAAATGGAATTGTAAATCATAATTTGCATTAGTTTGTCTTACTGCGCAGTAACCAGCATGTTGGACAATGAAAAGTCGACGACACTACAAACAAACCTGATATAGTCCTCTACTACAACGATACGAAGGGTTCTGTGGACACCATGGACTAACTGGCTTCAATTAACACAGTATGGAGAAAAACAAGACGGTGGGCAATGTGTGTATTTGGCAACATATTGAACTTAGCAGATATAAAGAAAATACATTTCTTTAAGTTAGTGTCAGATATATATTTTCATTTATCTTCTTGCTACATGACCTCTAGGAATCAATGGTTATGTTCGCTTTCACCAACTCCATCCAATGTGGAACAACGGCACATCTCACAAAATGCGTTTATTTTTGCAGGAACTGGGAATGGAATTAATTCTCAAACATTTTGATGGAAATGTAGTAAATCAGCCGAATTTTCCTCTTGCTACTAACGCTGCAATAGACGAAAGAAAAAGAGGCCGATGCAAATCTTGTTCTCGTGCCTCAGGCACAAAGGTAACAATTCGATGTGCACAATGCAAACATTTTATTATCCGTCAACACATTTTTTTGCAAAAACTGTTGCAGTTGAATGACGCTTATTTAATTCAGTCTGTCTTTTACATGTAATGTATATTCATATGGACGTACTTTGATTATAGCTATATTAGGTGAATTCCATATGTTACACATTGTGTTGTCAATAGAGTCTACTTATTCCAGTTTTCCTTTTACTTACAATTAATGGAAAGTACTGTACTGGTGTAATTCAAATATAGTTGTCCTGGTCTTTTATAAAATCGTGGAAAAATACGGTGGGGTCAGCATATGACCCCAAGGGTCCCAAACGTAACTTTTTTCGAACACCTAAGGGTTAAATTAGTAACAATAGCTAAACAGGATCTATCTGATAGTGGATCAAGCTCGAAATTTGAATTAGGGCGACCATGAGCAAAACACATGAAACACACTAAAATTATTATAAGTCATAACGAGGAGGAAGATTTGTAGAAAGTTGTGATTTGAACTTTAGTTTAATTTAAAGTTCTCTATTTTGAAATTCTGTTTTTATTTTGTTTTTCCGGATTTTATTTTGTGTTACTTAAATTTATGAGTTGTTAAGTAAATTTATGTGATTATGAGAAATGAATACTTAGAAAATATCTTAAATAAGAACATGTAAAAATTATTTTTTTCGATTAGGAACCTAAACCTAATTTTGTATGAAGTTTAAGTCTCCTGCAACGGGGAATTTTTCAGGAACCTGTTGACCAAGTAGAAGGAGGGTTACATTTATAGTGTAATATCTACTATTATATTTTAGATTATATTTTTTATTTATTTTTGAATTTTCAACATTTCCAATTACTTTTCTAGTACATTTTTATAAGCAGTCCGATTCAACATACACTCATGTTGTCAATTATTAAAATCTAAGTCGCTCTTTCTGTTTTTAATTCTCTCTTATTTACTTTCAACACCCGAAATGCTACCAATGTGTACACAATTCTTTCTAAATTGATTTAATATTTTCTTCTTTTATTCTATTAAAATCACTTGGTATTTTTTTTATTCCTTGATTGAATTTTAATTGGTTTTGTTTTTAACTTTTATTTACTTATTTATTAATATTTATAATTAATTTATCTTTTCTTTTTTTTATTTACATCGTATTCTATTTTCTCTTTGTTTATTTATATAAAAATATTATTTTACTTTAAAACTGTAAATATTTTCAATTTTTATTAAATAAAAATAACATAAGCAATTTATGGTATACCTCAACATAAGTAACCTGAAAAACTTTAAATGGAATGACAAAACTTCAGAATAACATTGGGGATATTTACTTTCAACTTATTTACTTTCATTAATTAGTTATAACCACAAGTGTTCTTGAAACGACAATTTTTTATATCGTTCAAACCACATGAACATAAATAACTCAATCATGGCAATTAGTTTCCCATGTCGAGTACAGTACCACAACACTAGCCAAAGGAACCCACTAAAACTAGTAACATAATAGAGACTAGACGAGAATTAACACTACAAAGAACAAATTGATTTCGAAGCATCCGATAATTTTCCACGAACAATTTTATCAGTTTTTTTAATAAACTTTGACTTTTTAATTTATAATTTTAATGACATTTTAAGAAGTTTATGCAAAAGAAATTGTTTCTTTCTAATTTAATTTAATAATCGTAACTTGTTTCTATTTTTTTATCCAAATAAATTTCATTAAACATTATTTTTCAAAATCAATTATTCAAAAAACGAATTTTACAAACTGAAATTTTGATATTTTATCGAAAATTTATTTTAGAAAACGTAACATTAAAGCTACACACTCAATAAAAGAAAATAACAAAAATAATTTTCGATCATTTAATTATTAAAAAAAAATATATTTGGAAAAGAAAAAAACAAACAAAACAAAACTACAAAAAGAAGTTTCGATCACTTAATTATTAATTAATTAAAAATGATTTTGGAAAACAAAATGTATAAATATATATAGTAAAATTTGTTTAAATAATTCCAAAATTTTCAACTTTCAAATTCAAAATTAGAAATAATGACGCTTTGGATTGACAAATATAAACCGATGTCACTCAACGAACTCGACTATCACAAAGATCAAGCAATTAATCTCAAGAAATTAGTATGACTGAATCCGTTGTTAATCCGATTTTTATTTAATCACAAAAAAAGGTCAGCAGTAATAATTTCCCTCATCTGCTGATTTACGGCCCATCTGGTGCCGGTAAAAAAACGAGAATCCATTGTATTCTCCGAGAACTGTACGGTCCGGGTGTCGATAAATTACAACTGAAACATCAGGAATTTATCACTCCGTCCAATAAGAAAGTCGATATAAGTTTGGTTGTGAGTAATTATCACATCGAAGTGAATCCCAGGTAATCGCTGTTGCCAGTCAAGGGTTGCCAACTTTTTAATGTGTTTGTTGGGGGAATTTACGGCCCGACAAAAGCGCCATACGAAAGAATTAAATTTAAATTAAAAAATAAATTGAATAATTATGAAATGATGATAATAGTGTAAATACGTTTCGGAATCCACCTTATTTTTAAAGTCATTTTCTCCAGTGTTACGTATTTATATGTATGAATTTAAATTGCGTTTTTACTCAATCATTATTTTTTTCAACTATCGATTTTTGTTTCTTTTGAATATGGAATCTAAAAGAAGGACTTATTGACACGAGCATCGTATCGATAGAACCTGTATTGCGAGCTGTTTATCGTGGTACCTGATATGGCTTGCTTTAATCCAATATTTACTTTAAATCAAATTAAAATTGGTAAAATTATAACACTTTTATGGTTTAATTAAAAAAAAATCAGTTCAAAATCAAATTCACTATAAAATCATTAATACATTACGATTTCAATTACAAGGGAAAACCCGATATGATATGAAACAGTGAGGTTCATTTAATTATATAAGAAGTCCATTTGATAGTAAATCCATATCTAAAATTGAAAGAAATATACAATTTAACCAATCAAAATGTTAATTTAACAAACATACTTACTCAAGTGTCCATTTGATAATAAAATATCTATTTGAGAATAGAAAATATGAAAAAAATATTTTCTACCCCTTAACGCACATCATACACACATAATATTAGGACCATTTGTTAATATAATGTCCATTTAACAATATAAAATTTTGTATGTTTTTTCATAAATTTTTCAATTAGTATTTAATCAAATTTTTAATAAAAATATTTTAATTAATTAAATTTAAAATACAAAAATCAATCATTTTTTTCAAAAAAATTCTTTAAATAATTGCATAAGTAAAAAATAAAATTAATTTTATTAAAAAATTAATAAAAATAAATAAATATTTTTAAAAATTAATTTTTCGATTTAAATTAAAAAAGTTCGACAGTAAAAAATATTTCAAAAATCTATGTGTTACATAATCACTAATTTCTCTAAGTTCTTTTATGTATATTTATAAAATAAAATTGTGTCGCACTTTTTAAAACTATTTTTTTTTCATTTTTTGCGTTAAAATTAACTGACTGTAATTTAAAAAAACAGAAAAATCAATTCAAAAAAAATTATTCCATTTTAAATTTAAAAAATTTTAAGTTTATATAGAATATATTAAACATACCTGGAAAAATATAAAATAAATTTTTAAATAGTTATTTCCATTTGAAATCGTGGGGGTACGAATATTTTCTAAAACAAGTCAAAAATTTTCTGGAATAAGCATATGAAGATTGTGATTTTGTAATCAATTCATGAATTTTGAATTCAGATTAGGTTAATAAAAAAATTCTAAATATTTTTTTTAATTTTTAAAAGAATTTTCCAGTTATGTCCATAATATTTTATATATTGTCATATTTTTAGTTTTGCTTGGGCCCATACGGAACAACACTTGAAAAATTAAAAAATTTTAACAAGCGAAAATTGATTTCTAAGAAAAAAATTTTTCATTATCAAATTTTAAATGAAAAATAAACCAAATAACTAAAAAATAAAAGTATATATTTAAATATTCAAAAATATCGAGAATAAAATTAAAATAATTGATTGAAAAATTATTAAATATTAACTAACAACTATTTAAAAATATAAATTAAGTAAATTATAGAAATAAATTGAAATAATTAAATATTTTTAAATTATCAAATATTAACTGGAAAGAAAATAATAATTATTAAAACATATTAGGACCATTTGATAATATAATGTATATTTAATATTAATATATATTTAACAATATAAAATTTTGTATGTTTTTCATAAATTTTTCAATTAAGTTTTTAATAAAATTTTTAATCAAAATATTTTAATAAATTTATTTTAAATTACAAAAATCAATCATATTTTTCAAAAATTTCTTTTAACAATTACC
>MQRK01238281.1:32738-45148 GCA_001938485.1 Girardia tigrina | reverse complement strand
CTTTTTTCAAAATATGTCAAAATGAAACATCTATTCGTTCTTTTTACATAAAAGTTCATTGAATTACGATACAGGCCTAGTAGGTTGCAAAAAAGTCATATCCCTAATATATATATAACCTTTATTCCGAAATAAGTATCAAATTTAGATTATATTTTAAAACAGAAATCGGACACTTATTTTGAAACAGAGGTAGTACATGGTGGTTATTACTACTAAGAAATGAAGTGACGCAATTATGAAATAATCATTAACCATTAAATCAAATAAGAAATTTGGAAAAAATTGTTATCGTGTTTATAAGTTTAGAAAATAGTAATAATCAATCAGTAAAGTAATCATATGAACGTCCTTACGTGTGGAGTATTCCGATGGTGCTCGTCTACGAAGCCGGAATTGGAATTATATTTGACATAATCCCCTTCAATGAAATGTTCCAAATGGAATAACGGCTGTTCAGGTCGGTCGACAAATTTGATTATAGACATTTGACAAATGTCCACCTGAACGATTGAAATACTTAATTAAGTATGTGAGGAATATTTGGTGTGTTGATGTTTTTGTGCAGTGTTTGCATGTTTAAATGTTGGTGTTGATTTGGGATTGTGCCTCTTCTAATCAGATGGATGATTAATGTTTTAATTCTCATTATCTGAAACTAATTTATTCAAATTTAGATTTAATATTCAAATTTTTAATTTTTATTATTGTAAATTTCAAATAATTTTAATGATTTTATTTTTGTAAATTTTTAAATAATTAAAATCAAATTAATGTTTAAAAATGATTATGAAAAGTAATTTTATTTTATCCAATAAAATTTAAATTAAATATTTTAAATAAAATAATGATAAGTATTAAACATTGAGTGATAGATTTAAGTGAAAACAATACTATGGATCATCATAGACATGATCAAAATTGTTAATGCAATAAATGTTCTGTCAAATGAGTGAGTTCTCTTAACAAAGTAACAATGGTGTTAATTATTATTATCATTATTATTACTATGTTACTTCAGATTATACTTTAAATATTATAAAAATCTAATCAAAATAGACGTTACATTATAATCCATTCAATGTGAACTGAATTTACTTATGTAAAAAAAATCAATGTATAATATTTCTGAGATGTTTTGCTTATGTTCAGATTTCTCTGAGATGTTTTTGCTTTGCTATTACATTTCTCTTGTGTTTTTCCATGTGATAAATTCTCTGACATTTTCCCCTGGTTATCAAATTTCTCTAAGATGTTTTTTTTTCATTCAGATCAAACCGTAAAGCAATTTTTTGCGCTATTTTAATCCTATAGTAATTGTGTATTAATAGCTGATTGTGATCTGTGATATTATTGATTGATTATTATATTATTTAATTCATATAATAAAGTATTATCTGGATCTAAACGATCAATCCTTCTAAATTATGATTTCGAGTCTGTTCATAACCAACGTTATTGATATTATATTTTAATGTTCATATAATTAAAATTTATTTCCAATTTTATAATTTAAAATCGGAGGATCACGCTGCGAAATTGAGATCATTATGTCGGTTACGAGTGTTACATCATTGACAATTACACACAAATCTCAACAAAATTGTTTCTACTATGCCCTGGACATCTGCATACAGGACATTTATTCAGGTTCATTGAACAAGTCCCACACAATATGTGACCACAATCGATTCTTATTTTAATTGGCTCATAACAGCAAACCNNACACATCTTTTTTGATATTTTGATACTTCTTTTTGTATTTGGTTGCACAGACAGATGTCGCTTAGCAAAACGATCTCTGTGTTTAACAATGTTTTGGTAAGGTTCCTCTAAACAATTTCTCTCGACCAGACCCATCAGTGCGATTAGTTTATTACACTGTGTGACGGAAATAGCGCAACATCAGTCGAACGATATGTAGTTTACTCGATCAGCTGAACATGGGTTGCTACAGAAATAACCGGCACAGATTACACTGTCTAATATGAATGTTCTAAGAATAGTCAGAAAATATCGCTGACAACAACAAATAAGTGTTATCATCGGAAAAACTAAAGATGTTTGACCTTTCAATAGAATCTCATGGTTCGGAGAGACGAATAAAATGATGATTTGAATGATAGCATAATCAACCTTGGAAATGCACATTTGATTGATGGTCCTAACCGGATGATTACCTTATGCGATTAAGAAACGTACTAACACTCTCTAATGATGTAAATCCTGCAGCACTCATTGCTTACTTCCGGAATAATCGAGCACATCATACATGAGAACTGGATCGTCTGATACTTTCCTAAAGAGTGTCAGTGATTCCAGTCATCATGGGTGTTAAGATTAATTGAATTTTATTCATGTTCGAAATTTAAGCAATTTGATTGACAATTCATGTTTTTTCGTAAGATGTCGGTTTAATTTTAGAGAATCATCAGGTCGAAATTAGAGAATACATGTATTGTTTGCAGGAATAATCAGGAAATAAAATTTAGTTTTGTAACATGTACAAAAATTTTGTCATGGGTTAATAGTTTATGAGAAAAATGGATCATTTTTTGCACACTTTATATTAGCTTGCTTTCTATATGTATATATATTTCCATGGAATTTAGAAACCTATTTTTTAAGGCTTTTACCCAATTAATTTTCTCCAATCTTTGCACACTTACTCATTCTCGATGACAATAAATGATTATGTAAAAATTTGATCAAAAAAACTTTTAGAGATTCCAAAATGGGAAAAAACGGAATATTCGGAGTTATCGAAAAATAGTAATTGCAAGATATCTACTTATAAATTATGAGTAGTTTATATTAATTTTAATGTGTTTTTTAATTAAAATTTTTTAAATTTTAAAAACTGTGTTGGCAAAGTAGAGTTCTGCCTGCATAAAGAATGGATATAAAAAATTTAATTTTTTGATTTACTATTTTATATTTATTTTTAATTAAGAATATTTTGTAAAGAAAACTTTTTAAAGTTGTTCACAAAATTCATTGAAACATTTAGCAGTTTTTATTAAATTATTTTTATAATTAAATAATAATATTGCTCAGCAATGCTATCAAGACAATTATTTGTGTCTTTTAAATTAATTTTAGTTATTTACATCATAATTTACGCTCGAAGACATTTTAAATGAGATTTTCTGAAGCAGGTTTATCTAAATCAAATAAAAATATTTAATGTGTCAATGTTTTCATACAACTGTAAATATATATTAATGTTATGTAAATATGATAAGAGTCAATGTAATAGAACATCTTGTCATAAAGTGTCTGGAGAAATACCTGCTGGATCTATTTATCGATTCGACTTCCTAAATCGCTCATTAGATAATCATTTAACGAGAATTCGGAATATATTTTATCAATCAATAATAACAGATAGAGACCAATAATGCCATACCTTCTTGATCACTCCCGGTTGTCTGCTGTATTCCTGGCCCCATAATTTGGCATCCATTTGCAATATGACATCCTCGTAATAGACATTATCGGAAACTTTTTCCATGTATCGCTTTGCAACGTAATTACTCGCTCGATTCCAATCATTGCTTTCTTTGAAGAGAGAAGACATTTTCTTTCTAAAATCACATCCGTCATTGAATATGTAATGATGTTTTCGTTTAACCCTTTAAGTGCCAAGGTGTTCGATGTTTTCGAAAAACCGTTTTCCGTTTATTCTGAAGTTTTTTCATTCAGTTGACAAAACAAATTTGTTTTGTCAGATCATAAAAATTATGATCCATGTTCAAAATTTAAGCAATTTGGTTGAGAATTCATGTTTTTTTCGTAAGATGTCGGTTTAATTTTAGAGAATCATCAGGTCGAAATTTTAGTACATGTATTGTTTGCAGGAATAATCAGGAAATAAAATTTAGTTTTGTAACATGTACAACAATGATGTCGTGGATTAATAGTTTATATGATAAAATGAATTATTTTTTCCACGCTTTATATTAGCTTGCTTTCTATATGTATATATATTTCCATGGAATTTAGAAACCCTTTTTGAAGGCTTTCATCAATCGATTTTCTCCAAACTTTGCACACTTACTCATTCTCGATTACAGTAAATAATAGTTTGAAAATTTGATCGAACTAGGAAATCAAAAAAATCTTTTACGATTATCTACAAATGTTTAAACTGTATTAAATAGAAATGTTTTGGTTTTTTCCTTCCATGTTTTATAATAAATTTATTATGCTATTAGTAACTATTTAATTGCAAAATGGAGTTGCAATTTTTTTGTATATTTCTTCTACAAAAGATTTTAAAAGTTACTAATAACGTAATTAATTTATTAAAAAAATGTAATAGTAATTTTCTCTTCTACAAAAAAATTAAAAATAAAAAAGTAAAATTATAAAAAAATAATTAACTACCTAGAGCTATATACACATTTTTCTGCAAAGCTAAATTAAAACATTAATTGTCTAGTTTTTGAACTTTTCATAAATTAAAATGATTATTAATTATAATTATAAATTTTAATTTTTCCACTCCCAGCATGGAACTTTGAGCTAATTTTATTAAAAATCCTCTTGACACTCGAAGAGTTAATAATAGTAATAATAAATATACAATCGGAAACATTCTCTCATTGCACCGTGATTGAACGGTTTTGATTCGATTTTTACATATCCCTCCACCGGTGCCAACCATGAACCAGAAAAAGCGTTGAAAATGTATCGTTCGACTCGCTCGGGAAGAATATTATTCAAATCAAAATTTCTCCACGGATCTTTGATCTTTCTCACTTTAGCATAAGCTTCTCTCCATTTCAATAGTGGCTGAAATAATAGCGTTTTTTATTCATGCAATTTTCAATGTCAAATTCTTTGTTATTATTAATAATAAACAATAAATAAAATTAATTTTTCTTCCATGTACAAAAAAGGATTATAAATCGAGAAAGGCTCATAAAATAAAAAGATTTTACATAATAACAATATATACTGATTATAATCTCACATGAACCACTCATTGATCCCAAAAATGTTTAACATCATATCAAACTCGGCCTTATGAATAACTTTGTTAAAGCAGTGAATAAGGAAGAAGGGTTTGAATATCTAAGAAGGCTGTTTCCACGAATCCGTGATGCCAAAATTAATAAAGGATTTTTTTGGACCAGATATTTGGAAAGTTCTCAGCGAACAAAAATTTGAAGGGCTGTTATAAGGAGCCGACATAATGGCGTGAAATGCTTTTATAGATGCAGTCCAGAACTTCCTCGGTAATAACAATGTTCCAAACAATGTAAAGCTGGTTGAACAATTGATCAAAGCATACATGTAGATGAAATATAACATGGCCCTCAAAATACATTTCCCACATTAGCATCTCGATTTCTTTCCAACAAATCTTGGTGATGCTAGTTACGAAGACAGAGAAAGATTTCACCAGGCTATTTAAGTAATGGGGATAAGGTTTCAGGGTAACTGAGATGCATCTATGCCAACTGACTACTACTGGAATCTAATGAGGGATAAATGTTTCATAATTCTCATGCAAAATCTGAACTAACTGGAACCTATATATTCTATTTAAAATATTTACTAAAAATGTTATTGATTAAAATAAATCATTTAAAAACATTAATTTGATTTAATGATTTACAAATTTAAAAAAATAAAATTATTTGAAATTTCCAATAATAATAAATTAAAAAATTGAATATTAAATCTAAATTTGAATAAATTAGTTTCAGATTATAAGAACTAAAATATTGATCATCCATCTGATTAGTTGAGGTACAATCCCAAATATTAACACACAACATTCGAACAATACACAAAACATTCCAAATATTCCTCACGTCCTACAAGAGAAAATCTTTTGCAAAACACTTTTATTTTTACAGTAATAATTAAATATTTTACATCAACAAGAATTTATTGTGTTTCTCTGGTGTTCACTATACAATGATAATTGATTATAATTTGGAAAATAAAAATTTCTTTGCGATGGTACGAGTAATGATTCCCGGAAAAGAGACTAGGCTAAAAGGGACCACATAAAATTGGAAAATTCAAGTAAATTTTAGAAAAATTAGACTAAATTTTAGGAAAATTAAAAATTTCAAGTAAAATTTCAAAAAAAATTCGGGTAAAATTTAGAAAAAATAAATAAATTCTAGAAATATTAAAAAAATAATGAGATACCCCATTTTAAAATACAATGTGAGTTTCTTAAATAAAGTTTAATATTCTATTCAAGATCTTCAGAACTAAAGCCATTTTTGTGACATTTCTTGGGGATCATTCGCCAGGAACTTTCCCTATCTCATCCTGGTGGTTGTCTGACATCATCTCGAATCAATTTATTGTCCTTGCTATTCCTGACGGCCTAAACTATTTTTTTCTCAATTTTCCCTTAAAAATACATCGTCATTACGGACCAAATGAAGAATCACATAATGAAAAAAATAATTATGTAAATCTCTTTTGTGGTTTCTTTGTCGTGCAAAAAATTCAATTGTGATAATGTTCCTTTATTATTAGATTTTATTTAAAATATTTGCTAATTACTGAAATGTCTCAGAAACTATTTCATTTTTTATAAAATTAACTTGGATTTTTGAATTTTTCTAAATTTTACATAAATTTAATAAATTTTCTAAAATTTACTTCATTTTTTAAAATTATATAACATTTTACTTATTTTTTAATAATTTTTCTAAATTTTACTCGAATTTAATATTTTTTGAAAATTACTGAAATTTTCTTATTTTTCTAAAATTTGCATGAATTTAATAATTTTTCTAAAATTTTCTTAATTTTTAATAATTTTTCTAAATTTTACTTATTTATTTGAATTATTAAAATTTATTTGATTTTTCCAATTTTATGTGGTCTCTTTTATCCTGGTCTCTTTTTTCCTATATCCACGTATAATAGAAAGATTCATAATACAAATTTGAAGTCAGAACCGCAAACTCCAGAAAGACAAACTATTTTTGAACAAGAGACAGAAAAAAATTAAGTTTGTTTAAAAAAATGAAACAAGTAAAAATTAACAATTGAAAAATAGAAAAAATAAGATAAAATTGATAAAGTAATAAGAGAAATCGAAATCGTTTTCTCAGAAATCTAAAATATCCTCGTGGAAATTATTTCCCGATAATTATTATTAATAATAAAAAAATTATATCAATTGTAAGAAAAACAAAAATAAAAAATAAAAAAAATAAACAATTGAAAAAAATTAAAAATAACATTTAAAAAAATAAAATGGTAAAAAATATTATCGTAAAAAACTTAACAATTTAAAAATTAAAAAAAAATAAAATTAAATTAATAAAAAATCGAATAAATATCACTTCGAATTCTTTTTCTCGAAAATTAAAAAAAATCTAAATGATTATTATTAATAATAAAAAGTTTAATAAATATAAGAAAAACGAAAATTGAATAATTAAAAAAAAATAATATTTTGAAAACTAAAAAAAATTTAAAAAATTAAAAATGTAAAAAATATCATTATAAAATTTTTTTAACAATTTAAAAATTAGAAAAAAACAAAAATAAAATTGATAAGAAAATCAAATAAAAATCACTTTGAAATCATTGTCTCGGAAATCTAAAAAATTCTTCGTGGAAATTATTTCCCGATAATTATTATTATCGAGAAGATTTCTTTCCGCTCGGTGTTGCTTATGATTACGAATCGATTGGCTTTTTCGTGTTCGATAGACTTTTTCTTGGATTCTCTGAGAATGGATCGCGATTCCATCCATTAATTGCAATAAATCGTCCTCGTTTTCCATTGAGTTTTCATCGTCTGCCTCCATTTCTAATAATTGCTGGTTCTGATTATTTTTTATTGTTTCGAAAATTTCAATTGATAAAAATTCAGAAATGGTTTTATTTGAAAATTTAAAATCTTTTATAAAATATTTCAATTATGCAAA
Source organism: Girardia tigrina (assembly GCA_001938485.1). Classification (NCBI taxonomy): domain Eukaryota; kingdom Metazoa; phylum Platyhelminthes; order Tricladida; family Dugesiidae; genus Girardia; species Girardia tigrina. Next base: position 37,229 of record MQRK01238281.1, on the reverse strand, counting down.
AATATTTCAACAATCCGCAAAAAAAATTAAATCTTATAGTGAATATTAAAACAAATATCGTAAATTTTGAAATTCGAGTTTATTTGTTGTTTTGTCAAAATTATTATTTCATTTGATTATCAAATTAATCCATGGTTTACAAGGGTGGATCCAGGGGACAAGCCTGGATGGGTTAATTTTTTGATAAATAAAATTTTAGAAATTATGGGACTATGATTCAAGTATTTTATTATCAAAGTAAAACATTGTTTTTTTTATTAAAGCTACTTTTGCAAAACGTCGAGGCATTTACACACACACCTTTAAACAATTTACACAATTATAAAGATATCTTAATAAAAAATTTAATTAGTATGCTCAATAGTTTTATAAATTTAAACCGCATTAATTTGTAACACAAAACAATTTCTAAATAGTTTGACTTGGTGAATAATCTCAAATTCTAAAGAATAATTGTGATTATTAAACAAATTAAGAAAAATGCCTATTTTAAAGAAATACAAATACTTACCATGAGGTAATATCTTATTTACAATGATTCAACACAAATGCCCAACAAGTGGAATATAAAGCAATTATTGTTCTCTAAGCACAATGTGTTATCCGTGTAATAAACTTTAAAGATCGATGTAAGTCCTTCACATGGTACTTTCCTCACTTTGAGTATTAGTTTTGTACTGAAATAACCCTTAAAAACTAAAACAGGACAATAAAATAAAGATAAATAAATATAGATGTATGCCAAATTTTATTGTTCTATGATAAATACTTTTTAAGATAATTGACTAACAGACAGAAAGACAGACTGGCATTTTTTAAAAAAAGAGTGTTTTGAATTTTATAAATCTAAAAAGCGAAATTTTTGAAAAATTAGAAAGTTGAAAAATTTGTTGAGTATAGTATTTAATTTTAATATAAGTATTTAATTTATTGTTTTAATTATTGTATTAAATAAATTTTGTTTATCCGTCTACCATAATAAATATAAAATATATATAAACAATTTGATTAAAGAATAATTAAAAGGGTAAATAATTTAGAATAAGTTAAAAAGTATTTTTACAAAAGAATAATTAAAATTATTTGCAAAGTAAATAGAAAAAATTAAGATTAGAAAAAGGGTATAAAAATAGGAGAAAAGAAAAGAAAAGCGCCCTTATTTAATTTCTAAAAGTACAATTTTTAATTAACGATCATCTGATCGACTGATTGACATTGATGATTGAGTGCATCGGCCACGAAGGTGCAACTAATTAAATTTACCACCCATGAATTTGCAAGTGAATTATAAAAGACGGAGAAAAATCAGATAGCAGTAGAAGAAATTCACAACAAAAGAGAGAGGAAGCCAACTTAACGAGAGAAAGAAGACTGAATAAAAAGTCCGAGCCATAGAATATATATATATATATCTTTTATTCGTGGGCAAGAGTACTCCCTCTTCTCACATTACCTAAAATATAAACTCATTAATAGCATAAGTATTTTCTTTTAAATATTTAAAGATAAAATTGTATCGTGTAAATAAAGAATTATATTTTCGAAATAATAATCTCTGTGTTTTGACTTCTTGTTAAATTATCTTATAAATCACCTATATCCCAACAAATTTTCGAATATTATCCTTCCCTTTAGCGAGGGAAACAAAGAGCGTCATACTTTTTAGCGCGAATATTAAACGAAAAATGTTGTGCACTATTTGTAGAACAGTCACATGCGAGTTATATAAAAAGGCTTTATTAAGAACATTTAAACAAGTCTCGTTTGAATCTTTATTGTAATTACATTTAGAGTCATTAAAACTCTCAGAAGGTCTTTCATCGTTTGTCATCGTTCTAATTGGTTTTCTTATTTCTGTTTTTAATCATGATTATTCGAACAATTTTTCTAAGTTACTTTTTAAAATATTTAACCTCTAAAAAATATTAATTAAAAATATTAATTTTTACCATTTTTCAATAAATCCCAAAATAATAAAAATGACATCAAATTATTAAAAATGCATTTAATTTCAATTTTACTAAAAATTATTAAACTTAATTTTAATTCTGAAATTAAAGATATGAACTTATAAAATGATTATGTTCGAATAGTCAATCACTTTAAATTTAATAAAAAAAACAAATTTCCATCTGGGTGGGAGAATCACCATTCTAAATTCAACCTACTTAAATCAACATACAACATCCATACATTTACACATTCAAACAATTTAAAATATTCCTCACAGGCTGACTCCTGACATTGGAGAAGGAGGTAGCGCCGTGATAACTAGTACGGATGTGTTAATACTTTATTGCTGTTACCAAATCGGTATAAATCAGAAATAGCATATAAATATTTACCATAAAATTCAGAGATTAACTGTAAACTTAGGTGAGATGTTGTAGCACCCAAATATATAAATAAGCATAGAACAGTGCAACGGATTTGTGAGCTTTTACTTAAGTCAGAGTAAACGTTTGGTATGAAATCTTGGTGTATTTTCTTATAATGTCTCTAAACACAATAAGTTCCGTATAATATGACCTTATACCTCATTAGATTATTGAGCTCTTGAGAAAGTTATAATGAAACAGCGAAACGTAGGGAACCAATAAAATTTGAGCTTCCTTTGCCAAAACCTTCAATACCACTACAATGTTCTATGTTTATATTTGAGATTCCAGGGGAGGTATTTTGAATGCAAAAAATTACGATCTTGAATGCAAAAAAGACGGATTTGAATGCAAAACCATGTAATAGATAATTACAAAACAAAAAATGTTTATAAATCATTAAAATCTTCCTTAGACAAATGATAAAATGGGTTTGGGCGAGTTTGAGCCTCAAGTTCCATTTAGTATATCTCAAATAGGTTTAGAGGTAATGTCAGATCCAAGGAAGGGCAATTACTTCCTTTACCCTCCCCTCTGGATCCGCTCTTGATGCTTTATATATATGAAAATTTTAATTTTATGAAAGTTGCTGCGAAATCTTAATTTTTTAATTGTTGATTATTTTTTTACGATACTAATGATTTTAACGAATTTACTGATGATTTACAAAAAGTCGAAATAAAAAAGGAAGAAAATATGTTACAGTATCTAAACATGTCCGATGAAGATATAAATGTTAATTTAATAAGTAAAAGTGTATTAAAAAGAAGTAAAAAGTTTCGAAATAAAGTAATAAAAGATGAATCTTTGAAAGATAACAAAATTGATGATGGAAAAAAATCTAAATATAATTCGAAAATGTGGTGGTTATCATTAATAATGATTTTATTCTTATGTATATCTCCAACGATGTCGTTAGTAGCGTATGATTGTTCACAAACAGAAGTAGCAAAATATATTCATTAATGGATGTCGTAGAATGTGCTGAAGCTTATCCATTACAAATTAAAGAAGAGAAAAATGTTTTATATCACTTATATCAAGAATCAGGATTTAGAAGAGCAAAAGTACATGAGTGTATAGTCAAACGTGCAACTTATGTTTTTCATTGTGGAAAATGAGTCACTCTTCTCTTCTTAAAATAGATGATATACCGAGACCTGTTGATATTCTACCAGAAAATTGTGAAGCAGTATCTCAAACGAAACAACTAAAAATTGATTCCACTTTAACAGTAACTGCCAAAGTTGGATATATAACAAGAGAATCTGTATTTCGAAAAGGAGTAATGGATCCGGATAGAGAATGTAAAATTGTAAAATTGGGAAATAAAATAGTAGATAAAATTATGGTATCAGAGGAATATCAAACAGAACTGAAAGAATTTGATGGAATTTTTGATGATGTTACAGGGAAATTACAATGTCATCCATTTTTTAATTATCGAACTACAAGCGGTCAAACAAGAGAATCTGTATTATTATACTCAGTTAATTATAAAGATTGTAATTTGGTATTTCTTAAATCAGCAGAATTTATTGAAGCTCAAGGCATTCAAATACAAAAAAGACCAGATATGTTAAAACCGAAGAAGCATCAAGCTCGAAAAGCAGTACCAGTTCAAAAAAAGAATTTAGCAACAGTTTTAATGTCATCCCTTTCAGCAGATGGAATGAGATTTATTCGAAAAGAAAAAGAAAACCGTTGTGGAAAACCAATGTATTCAACAAATTACAAGGGTCTATATGTTTCTCAAGAAAAGATACCCCATGCTACAGTTGTACATAATGCTGATATAAAATTATCCCATTATTTGAGCAATAAAATGGATTTTACATTTCATTTTCATCAATCAACAGTGGAAAATTTATATCGTGAGGTTATGTTAAATATGTTGGGTTTTAAATTATTAAAAAATGTCTTTAACTTCAATTATTCACTTTTTAAAACACAAATTTTAAATCTCTATCTTTAATCGTAAATCTCTATTCTTTATTCCTTAATCAATAATCTTTAATCAATAATCTTTAATCAATAATTCTCAATCAATAATCTTTTATCTTTTGATCTGACTCCAATTATTCAGAAAGGTCTTCCAACATAAATATATGAA
>MQRK01238281.1:10165-32404 GCA_001938485.1 Girardia tigrina | reverse complement strand
GTTAGACTAAATATTATTTTATTTGAAGTTAATAATTTTATTAAAAGAATTATTTAAAAATTTTCCTTTATAAAATTTTATCAAAAGTGTTCACATGTATTTTTTCAGAACCCTAACAAATAAATAAACGCCATTTAAAAATTTATTTTAGGATAATATATTTCGACTGTTTAACCGTCATCATCAGACCACTGATTATGTTCTTTTTTATTGCTTTTATATAAGAAATGAATGATTATGTAATCACTTACGTAAGTCTAATCAAAAACTCATAACAAATCAGTTGAGAGTGATGTTTGAACATTGATTTTAGGATCATATGATCTTATCAACAATGCTTCACATGACTCTCTCTCTCAATAATTTTTAAAATATTAAATGATTGTAAATTGAATCGAGAAATATTACAAAATCGAATCGCTTTAGTAGTAACAAATCCTAATCTAGTCGCTCCAATATTAGTCGCTGAAAAAGGTGTATTTGGACGAATTATGGGTGAAGCATTGTATAGTTATAAATGTAAAGAAATATCGGTTCAAATAATAAAACATAATGAGTGTACAAATGAACTTCCAGTTAGCTATAAAGGTGAACTAAGATTTGTAGAACCTATAACACGAATAATTGTGGAAAACGGAACAAGACCTAGAAAATTACGATGCAATGAGATAACAGCACCTTTATATCGATTAACACCAGAAATGTGGATTTCATTACCAAATAATAAAGAAGTTAAAGACATCGAAAAAGTGGATTTAACAAAATTAGAATATTTAATAAATTTTACGTCTTTAGATCAAATGTCAACAATTGGTATTTATTCACCAGAAGAAATTGAAGATTCAAGATGAAATTTCTTATTTCCCTCTAAAAAAGAAAGAGTTATGAATGAAATCATTGATACTGTTTTACCTTATAGAGTAGGAAAAGTAAACTATGATAATTTTTTGAGTATAGACCATTATCAAAGAGCCACTATAAATACTGTGAGGAATATTGTGGATGTTTTGTGTAGTTTTTGTATGTTTAAATGTTGTATGTTGATTTGGGATTGTGCCTCTCCTAACCAGATGGATTGTCAATATTTAATTTTTATAATCTGAAACTAATTTATTTAATTTAGATTTAATATTCAAATTTTTAGTTTTTATTATTGTACTTTAAATTAAAATTAAATAATTTTAATGATTTTATTTTTGTAAATTTTTAAATAATTAAAATCAAATTAATGTTTAAAAATAACTATAAAAATATTTTATTTCAGCCAATAAAATTTAAAGTAAATATTTTTAAATAAAATATTTTTCTCAAGTTAGTTCAGATTATAATGGGAGATATTGAAAAATTGATTGATGGAATCTAGAGAAAGCCTTACTGTTGATCATCATAAAGATGATAAAAATTGTGAATGTAATAAATGTTCTGACAAATGTGTAAGTTCTCTTAACATGGCGACCACGCCAGGACCCAGAACATTTATTACATTCACAATTTTTATCATCTTTATGATAATAATTTTAGTAAGGATTAGGATAATAGTAATAATAATACCTTGATAATATAAGTAATAATTAATAATAATAATAATAATATAATAAAATTAACCCTAGTAATAATTCTAATAATATAATAATAATAATAATAATAATAATAATAATAATAATAATAATAATAATAATAATAATAATAATAATAATAATAGGTAATTATTTTAATTATTTGCAGCAATTATTTTACTGTTATTATTTATGTATTATTATTTACTGCAATTATTTTGTTTCTGCAATTATTTTTAAGATATTTATCGGAAAGATAATTATCATCAAGAAATATAAGTTATAAATTATTGGGATATCATTTAACACTAATAAAGTCATTTATATTATTCATATTATTATTACGTTTATTATTATAGTTATAATTATGCATTATTATTATTTTATTCTTTGTCATTATGGTAATTATTAAAGTCATTATTATTATTATACCTTATATGTTGCTAGTATTCCTATCTCATCGATTCCATTGACTCTAGTTTAAATATCGAGGACTATATTTGTCCATTAGGGGGAGATTTGTTAGGGTTTCGAAAAATACATATAAACACTTTTGGCAAAATTTTATGTAGAAAAAAATTAAAATAATTCTTTTGGTAAAATTATTAATTTCAAACAAAATAATATTTAGTTTAACAAAATTTGGAATCGAAAATTAAAAATATTTTAGTCTTTGTTTTATTTGACCAATTTTCAAGGTTAGAAAAAACTAGTATATAAACAACAACGAATTCAGTCATAATGGCACCAATAATTTCCTGTAACAAATTTTAAAGAAGATTCCGCGTAGAGTAAATTTATTTAAATTCTTTCCTATTTATTTCTTTTTTTCTTGAAGTTGAAGTCGAACCAAGTATCCTGTATAGGAGAATAAGGTTCATTTGACTTTGAGAGTTTAACGGTTATCGTTCGTTTAGAAGATTTATAGTTTGAAAATTTATAAACTGTGATCTGATAAACTCGCATCGAATATCCATTTGTGAATACGTTTATTGATACTATTAAATTGAACAATATAAAGCTGTGTGCTATTTTGTGTTATTGGAAAATAAAGTTTTGAAAAAGAATTTGTGTTCATTCATTTATATATTTATGTCGGAAGTCCTTACTGATTAATTGGAGTCAGATAACATATTAAAGATTAAAGAATAAAGATTTGTGTTTGAAAAAGTAAATATTTAAGTTTAAAGATTTTTAATACCTAACAATACTTTATTTTTACATTTCAAATTGGGTCTTTCGCATTTCAAGTTGGGCCATATGGGTTAATAATTTTATTTTTGCATTTCAATTTGAACTTTTAATATTTAATATTTCAATTTATGTCTTTGTCTTTAAAGTAATAAAAATAAATTGATTAAAATTTCACTATACATCAAATAAACTATTTTAATTTGAATCTACCCAAATGTCTGAGAATAACGAGCACGGGGCCGAGGAGAATAGACAAAGCGGAAGAAGGAGTACTTATGGAAAACATAGTTTGGAGATCTGGAATAGTGTAATTCACCTTTACACAAATAGTCACAGTGTTCCACGAATTACTTCAAACCTTTCAGTGCCTAAATCTACGATTAAGAACATTATGAAAAGGTTTTCAAAAACAGGGTCAACTGTTGTTTTAGCTAAGGGTGGTGTGCACAATATTAAATGTACAGCAGAAATGAGAATGCTAATGAAAGAGCTTTTAAATGAGCAATGTACACGTACATTAAAATACCTTCAGGAGAAAATTTTTGAAAGGTTTAATGTATTGTTGTGCTTAAGTGCAATAAAAGCCAATTTAGATCTCATCAATTTTTCAATAAAGCAAACTTCTCCGATTCCAGAAGCCAAAAATATAGATGAAGCTGTTTAAAAAAGGTATGATTATACCTTAGAATTCGAAAGATTGACAGGAGAGCATCAAAGGCCAAACTTCATTTTTATCGATGAAGCAGGATTTTGAGTATCTATGCGGCGAAATAAAGGCTGGTCAGAACGTGGAAGACTTGCAAATATGGTAGTTCTGGCAATTAGATCACGAAACTTTAGTGTATATGCTGGTTTGTCGTATCAAAGGTTGATTAGGTATGATTTCATAGACCGAGCATTCAGAGCAACGGATTTCAGAGAGTTTTTGGAAGGTTTAATTTATTTACTGAAAAAGGAACATGAGAATGAGAAGTTAATTTTTATTACTGACAATGCTTCCATACCCAAAGTGAGGAACATTAGAGAATTGGTGGAAGCTGCGGGTTTTATTTTACTGTTTTTGCCGCCTTATAGCCCCTTTTTAAATCCAATTAAAAATAGCTTTTGTGAAAATAAAATTAAAAATAGCACTCTCTTACATCATATATTTGGATATATGAGAGACATTTTTTTATTTTGCCATAAGTTTTCAAAACCACCATTATCAAAATTCTATTTACTTTCTTCATCATATTTGATTTCTAAGAGTTCTTCTTAACACTTTGCATCACCTTCCTTAACATTTGCTGTATATGGATTCTTCTACCAGTCGTAAACATTTAATTTCACAAAATCTTCAAATCGTTTTTTCATGTTAGATTTAAGTTCATTTAGGTGACTACTGAATTTTTCAGTGTCCTTTGCAGTTACACCACATTTTATAGATGATAATTCAGGAAGCTGATAAAATTCAATTTTTAATAGATTATGTCGGAAACGTTCAAGTTTGTTGATATATAATGACACAATACTTTAGCAATTTATAAGAATTCTATTAGTGCCTTGGATATGTAAATTAATATCATTAAATCTCTTGAAAATATCTACCAAATAAAAAGCATCATTTTTGACAATTGTTCATTGTTGGCAAAGAGTTTTATCATTGCTAATTGCAAAAAAAATGTATAATAGTATCATATAATATTACGAAATAATTTAAACATGTACCCTTTGACAGACTGTGTGCAAAAGTAATCTCGTAAAATTTTCATTATTATCCTGACGTAACTGCCAAAACATTCTATCATTTTTCACATTATATTTTGATTTTATTTACAGCTCAAATTACTATACTTAATGATGATTGGAGACTTTCACTTAATTTTTCCAGCAAGATGTTGTCTGAGCACTAAACAATGAATACAGGAAACAATTGGTACTTCATCCTTCAAAAAAGGAACAAATCCACGATAGCAACATACAATTGCTGGTGCTCCATCGATAGCGTTAGCAACAATATTATTCAAAGGACTATTATGTTTTGAAACGTATTATGTAACAGTAGTAAATAGGGATAATCTAGTTGTATCTGTAATATGATTGGTGGCGAATAGCATTTCTTTTTGTAATATATTATTTTCATCAAAATAATGTACACGTTACATCAATAAAGTGCTATTGTCTACGATGGTAGACTCATCTAATTACATGGAAAATTAACACTGGTGAAGAACACTAATCAGTTTATTTTCTACATTAACTGTCATTGCTTTAATTCTACACTACACTGTAGTATCATATAATGGCAATGTTTTTAAAGCTTGAGGTATATCTTTATGCATGTGTTGTGGTCAGAACCCAGTAATATATCCCAATAGGTAACATAAGCAGAAAACAATCGAGACAGAATATATATATTGAGAATTATCACAAGAAAAGGGACCATCGAAAGTCATAGTCTGTGGCCCGAACTCGTATTATTGGCGGGTTGGACCTCCTTGCAAGACATCAGCTAGACATCGTTGGCATCGTGCAGACCTTAAACATCACAAAGTCAGTTAAAACACACTAAGTCGTGACAAGACTAACCCAGTGGTCGAAAACCCACGTCCGCCATTCTCCAGATGGGTCCCTATGAAAAGAATACATGAGTGTAACCCGTGTTAGGAAACGATCCTCCTGAACAAAGATATTTACCCTGTAAAATCGAGAAAAGTTAATTAAAATTACCAGAATTAATTAAAAACCTGACTGATTCAGCCACAATTCCAGATTAAGCATCACGCGATTATTCATAATGAATAATCCGTGATTCACAAGGCACATGAGGAGTCCAATCTGAAAAACACAATTACAGAGTTGATACGAAGAAACCGAAACTTACTTCAGACACACGAACAAGCGCACCCCAATCATGATTCAAATCGAGAAATCACCAATACGAAAATTAATAAACCTGGCGTTGGCAGATAACTATTGTTCAGAGTTACACGACAGAATATCAAATCCATGGTATAAATATAATAGACAATCCCAGAACTAGCGCACAAAAACAAAATTTTCAAACGCACAAATTTTCACGGGCAAGAAGTTAGACACGAATTATAACAAACCTAACGAACAGATCTAGAGAACAATTCTCGTAGTTAATTTAAAAGACAAATCTTCCGAGTGACCGACGAGATACATTCCTTGGAACCTAGTTTTGCATCGAGATTAACGAAGACAATTCAAATGCAAATTTCCCGTGATTTTACGATTCAATATATGTAATGTATAAGTATTTGTTTCTTATGTATATTCATTTAATAATAAATAAATAATTGAATTTTGTAATATATAATTATCTTTATCGAGTAGGTAATTTCCCCGTCGTCGTTGCCGTCATCTCCTTTTGATACATCCAATCGAATCATGAGAGAAAGCGAGATTAGAATAGAGAGTGAAAATCGATGCTATATTTTACTGTCAACGAAACGAACAATATTAAGCCAGTTGCAGCGACAGAATTTTATGTTAATAACAACAACAGAATGAGTCAATGTTGACAGCCCGTCCTGACTTAAAATGAACCGGAAGGCCCTCCAAACCTGGCACTATAAATTATGAATAATCCAATTCGATAATCATTTTATTTTTACAGACACTTAAATGAGTTATGAGGGGAATTGTTGGTGAAAAATAAATTATGAATTAAATCGGTCGTTTGTAGTGCTTTTAAAATAAATCGAAAGTCGAAATTATTTTGGAAATCTACTAAGACTAGTCAGAAAGCTGAAATGAAATGAGACGCCAGTTGAATCGATACTACTGATAATGATTGTAAATAATTGAATTAAATAAATTAAAAATGATACCGATTGATAATAATATGATACTACTTGTGAGGAATATTTTGAATGTTTGATGTTTTGTGTTTGAATGTGTATGTTGATTTGGAAATGTGTCTCTCCTACCCAGATGAATGATTAATGTTTTAATTCTTATTATCTAAATATATGTAATGTTTAAATTTATTTTTAATTTCATATAATTTTAAAATTTTAAATAAGTTAATTAAGTTTTATAATATTTAATAAATAAATCAAATTAATATTTTTAAATAATTAATTATCATTTTAATTATTATCCAATAAGTTTTGAGTGAATATTTTATTTAAATATTTATTTCCCCATTTTCTAAAAAAGTAATGAGAATTAAACCATTAATCAATTTTCGCTTTGAATGCAATGTACAAAAGTTTTGACAAAGATTGTTTTGAGGACAATCAAAATTGTTGTTTAAATAAAAATATAAAAAATTAAATTGGTGTTCTTAATACTACTATAACGAATTAGTTGATTTAAATTAGTTGATAATGACCAATATTTAATAATTTAATAATTTTAGAATTTTAGAAATAATGATCATGTGGACTAGTTATTGACAAGTTATGAATCAAAGACCAGATAGATAATAAAGTTATACTCATAAAAGAAATAAATGTTAAATTATGTATCGTCTTATACACAAGTAATAGCTTAGATAATTCAATTGTACAAAAGTAAGAGGGTTGATAACATAAAACAAGTTGCCGATATGACCGAGTTGTCACTACGGATAAATACAATTCAATACCACAAGTTGAACACTACATAAAATAGAAAAATCATCAGAAACAAAGGGCGGTAATCGAAACCAGCATCAGGGATACACGCACAGAGGAGACATATCAGTAACCAACGGTTAGTAACGAAGTCAATATAAAAATCAGCCCTGAGCGGCGCTAAGCTAGTCGGGCTTAAAATGAACCTGAAGGCCCTCCAAACCTGGCACTACTCGTTAGATGTCAGACGAGGGAGAGGCGTCCGACCACCTCACAAATAAATATGTAAAATTAGACTCGAGATGTATCGGGTTGTGGTTAACCCTTAATAACCACTTGCGGCTCTTGAGCTTACAAAAATGTTAATACTCGAAGGGGTCGTGACATTTTGGGGGGCTCAGGCGGGATTCTGCGGCTGTCCCGCCCCAAAAAGATAAAAATCTTGTAAATAAAGGGTTTGCGGTTGCGTCACTCTCAAGAGACAATTTGAAAATATATGAGATTTAGTTATATCAAAATTATGTAAATCAATTAATAGTTGAGATATAAATCAATTTTTTTATAAAAAGTATAGATTATAGTTTAACAGTATTGAATTATGATGTTTTAGTATGAATAGAAAAGAAAAACCGATCGCCATCGTGAAACCTATGGAGTGGGATGAAGAAACGGTTGAAATAGAGGAGAAAATACGAGCCGTCATAAGAATAGTATTCCAGAGAAGAAAATTACAAAGACAAGCGGAAGAGGATACAATCAAGGTGGGGAAACGCGCTTGGTGGTTTAACTTAATGATAGTGAAATATCTCATATTTGATAAAGGATTCACTCGAGTCGTATTCACCTGTGATTCCTTCGTCCTATCTTACCACCTTTCAAATATCAGATTATCTCTACCAGATATCCTTCAATCAACCCAGTCCTGACGAGTCAATATAGCGCAATGTTCCTACATATGTATAAAGGGATACTTTGTATACCTACATAAACAATTAAAAATTTAATTGTAAAAGATTAAAATGGATTTTTAAATTTACTTTCAGTATATATTTGTGTATTACAAGTGATCATTTTATTCAAAATTATTAAATATATACATAGTGTAAAGGCTTGGTGGCTGTAACATTTTTTTTTAGATGGAGATGATAGTGAATAAAATTCCCTTAATAAACGAGAAAGTTACAATATAAAGGTTTCTAAAAAAAGTTTAAATGATTGTTTACTTATAAACAAAGGATTTTTATATAAAACAGATTTCATGATTATAAGTTTGATATTATATGGTTCACTTATAACATTTTGAAATATTTGAACCAATTATTTTAATTACTTTTATTGTGAGTTCGGTAAAAATTAAAAAAATAAATATCAAGAAAAATCATTTTTTTCATTTACTTTTTTTATAAAGTAAATATCTTATAAAATTAATACTAAATAAAAAAAAATTTGTTAACATTTAATTTACGATTAAAAATTTTATACAGAACATTTAGTATTATCATATTAGACATTACAAGAATTAATTTAAACTCAAAAACGGTAAAATTTCGTGCAGTGAAATTTGCATATTAATTTATCAAAAATCGTATCGTATAAATTGTTTTTTCTTTCACTTTTTATTTCTTACTTCAATTCAATTCTAAGTAAAATAATCAAAATATAATTTACAATTGGTATAATTAAGAATTAATTTCAGGTTCTTAAAAAAAATTTAATTTTAAAAACGAATATATTTGTTTTAATATTCACAATTAAACAAGTCATTGGATTTTCAAGACATGGTTAAAGATTTGAAACGAAAAAATATTTTAACGAAAGAAGAAGTGATCAAAAGACGTAATATATCATTGTTTCTTCCCAATATCAAATCAGTAATTTTCAATATCAATTTCGTCAATAGCGAGAATTCTTCCCGAAGTGAGAATATCTGACGCGGAACCGATAAGAAATACGAAATGGACGAATCGAAAACGAGTTCTCTTTATCAACTGCCGACGATTTCCATCCAAAGGAAAGAAATTGATGAAAGATCTCATTCGAATAACGCCACACAGTAAAACCACTGACGCGATCGATATGAAACGAAATTTGTCGTCAGTTGTCGAATCGGCCGTTGAAAAAAATTGTTCCCTAGTAAACTATCATTTGATTTCGTTTTTATCGATTGAATTTTTATTTTTTATTTATCTAATCTTTATTACAATTCTGTGTCCTGCGCTGTTTAAAACCCGCTGTATATAATTGTACAGTCAACACTATAATTTCACACTTGGTGCCTAGAAACTCCAAAAATACAGTTGTGAAATTATAGTAAGATTGACTGGGGTTTCTTTTGCACCCCACTTAGTTCATTTAAACAAGACAAATTATTATTTTGTTATTAAAATATATATTAGTATTTTCATATAATATATTTTTTATATAATATAACACTGATTTTAGGATTTCTACATAGATTTTAGTGAAAATTTTTATGAAATTATCAACAAAATACTATTTTATTTGATAAATGATGACTTTTATCACTTATTCACTAATAATGTTGCTAAAAAATTATATATTAAATAAAATAAAATTAAAATACATATAATTTTAAGTCATTTTTAAACCTATTTTTCTCAGCCCGGGAAGGTTTTGGAACGAATGTTATACTGCCCCCCATATATTATGTAATTTCGTTTCAAATTAAAGGAATAACTGGCGGAATGGATGTTAATTAATCAATAAAAAATGAAATAATTAATTATTAATTGATTGAAATTCAATCAAATCAAATTTACTAATTTATTTAATAAAATAAATAATTTATTAAATAATTTATTCATTCAATAATTAATTTATTCTTTACTTCATTTACTTTTTATTCATTTATGTAATAATAGATTTATTGATTCACTAATTTATTTATTCAATGACTTAAATAAAATAAATTAAATTAATTATTATTAATTTATTAAATAAAGTAATTAAATAAATAATTAATCTTAAAAAATAAATTAATTATTAAATTAATAAAAAAATAAATAATTAAAATAATTAATTAATTAAAATTTATATAATTAAAATTTATTTATTCAATGAATTAAATTAATTAATTAAAATAAATTAAATATTATTAATTTATTAAATAAAGTAACTAAATAAATAATTAATCTTAAAGAATATATAAATCTTCACAGATTACATAATATGTGGGGGGCAGTATAACAGTCGTACCAAGGTTTTTTTGGAAGATATTCCGTACTCATAACGTAATTGTCATATATTTTTCAAAAATAATAAAATGAAGTGGGGGTGCAAAAGAAACCCCAGCCAAAAGCTGCTATTACACGAGACAAGCAATGTTTTGGGACTTTAACCACCAGGAGACCTTTATCACTGTAAAATTCATGTAAAAATATTTGACTTCAACAATTGCGTGAAACATCATTTTCCCTGGACTTAAGAAAGCTCAAAATAGAAGCTTGTTTCAGTTGGTATTTTCTCAATCTCATCTAGAATTCATCACAGATAATAACACATTTCTGGTTGTTGTAGAACGAGTCTCTTAATTTCTCATCACATTTTGCGTACTTATGTTCTTTAGGACCATCCATATATTATGTACGCACTGAAGGGAGAGGGGTGTTTAAATTTAAAAGATTTTACGTATGGGTGCGTATGATAATGGGGGTGGATAATTATTAAATATGTAAACATGCAATGGTTTTCTTAAAAACATCTTTTTATTTTTCTGCTCCGTGAACACACCATCATTCTATCAACAAAGGTGGAATATAAAATCTAATAAAGAATTAAATGTTGGTGTAAAAATATAGAGTTGGAATTGTAAGATTCCCTGACGCATATTGTTGTTGTTCTGTTCCTTTTCGCTTTACTCTAATAATATAGAGGATTTTGCATATAATGCGCACAGCCAGCATTTGTTATGATACAGTGTTTGTTGGAAGAAATTTAGAACATTGTATAAAAATGGTGGTTCGAGACTCAATTAAAACTTTAAACTTTTTTGCGTATGTATTAAATGGATGGCCCCTTACAACTCGTGCTATCCTTCTTTATCAATTCCCTTTCGAGAAAAAAAAGAATTTTTTTTAATATTTTGAGATTGTACTTCTGTTAATACTCTTTGCCAAATTGTTTTCTAATCATTCAATCTGAGTAACATTGTTCGCCCTTGCGTGATTTATCAACTAACGTGTCTCATCATTTGTCAAAGAAACGCGGTCAAATAATTGTTCGGTTGTGGTACAATTGATTCTTCAGAAACGTCAGACCTTCCTGTAATTTGAAATGTATTTGAGACATAAATGATGTTTTAAAAAATTATTTTTGACTGAAACAATCGGTTATATAAGTTTTACTGTCGAGGAATGACTTTTGATTTGTTAAAATATTCCCTATTGACAGTGTTGGGCTATTCGTTTTCCTACACTGAAAACTAAATTAATAAAAATAAATAAACTCCTTGACCTGTCGGAATTATATAACAAAACAGTGTCTTAAGACAAGATTTTATCATTTTAAACAAAACTTTCTGTATTTTTTTAAATTGTAAAAACTGATTTGATATAGATTGTATTTCTAATACTGGAATTATACAAATTGCTATCTTAACACTGATTTTTTGTTTTGTCACTTTGTCTGAAGTAACATAGTTTGTGACTGTAAATAAAAATAGAATTCTAATCAAAATTACCTTTATGCAGCTACCAAAAAGGGTAATCGGACATATTTAAAATGACATATTTCTTTAATTCGACACATTAATGAAATCAGATATTTTCATTGTAACTAGACATTTTTTAAAATTTAAAATTTCATATTAAATACAGAAAAACTCATTAGTGTAACTAAAAATCTAGTTATGGAAAATGTCGTGTTTCAAAAAATGTCTAGTAATAATGAAAAAATTCATTTCAGTTATGGGTCGAATTAAAAAATTTGTCAAATTGTCATGGAACCCAAAAAAGACATTATCTATAAATTTAAATACAATTAAACAAGTAATAGACTCGTTGTACTGTATTCATATACAATTTAAAATATTTCTCATATTTATAAAAAAACTAATAATTTCTTCATAAAAAATAAAATTTTCTACTGAAACAAATACTTTGTGTTAGAATCTGTAATTAGAAATAAATTATTTAATTTTTTAAAATATCAATAATCATTTAAAAAAGTTCGTATTTAAAACCTTTTCCCATTCTTTTTATTAGTTTACTTTCTATATATATATATATATATATATATATATATATCCATGGAATTTAGAAACCTGTTATTAAATGATTTTTACTCAATCAATTTTCTCCAATCTTTACACATTTACTCATTCTCGATGACAATAAATGATTATGTGAAAAATTGATCGAAAAAAACTTTTTAAGGTCCAAAAATGGGAAAAAAACAGAAAATTCGGAGTTTCCGAACAATGTTAATTGCAAGAAATCTACTTATAAATTATAAGTAGTTTATATTAATTTTTAATTTTTTTTCTGAATAAAGAATAGATATAAAAATTTTTATTTTTTGATTTATTAGTTTTGTAATTTTAGTTTTAATTGAAATTTATTTGGATATTATATTTTATGTATTACAATTTTAACTATTTTATTAAAAAATTTCAATTATTCCATCTATAATTCATTTGTTTATATTACAAATTGTAAGTATTTTTTTGTAAAATTTATTTAAATTTAGATATTGTTTTAAAAATTAAATCATTTCATTGTTAGAAAAAGTTAAATGAGCATTATCAAAGTCCGTTATTGCAATCAATTACGAAATGATTATAGTTAATTACCGTATATACTCGAGTATAGGTCGGTTCGAGTATAAGCCGAAGTGTACTTTTTCGACTTGAAAAGTGAATAAAATTAAAGGTTCAAGTATAAGTCGAACAGGAAAAATGGTTTCAATTTTAATTTACAACACAAAACATTAATATGAAAATTCATCTTTAATAATAAAAAAGTCGAAAATGGTATTTTATGATCCAAAAAACAGAAAATTTTTCCAACGTATACTCGAGTACATACTGTATTTTAACTTTTAAAATTCAGTAAAAAAATCGAGTTCCTATTACAAGCATACTAGGAAAAATATGTTTAAGTAATTTTATCGTAATTATATGTATATAATCAATTATACAACCACTAATTTCCATGGCAACTAATATATATTTGAGTTTTAACACTTTTTTAATAGTGTTATTTTTGCATAGATAATAATTTAAAAAACTAAAAATATTCAATTTTAAATATACGAGATTTTAAATATGTTACAAATATACCTGGAAAAATACGAAACATTTATTTCCATTTGAAATCGTGGTACATTTATTTTCTGAAATAAGTTTGATTTAAGTTATTTGATTTAAAGTTGAGTAATTAGGATATCTTTTTTTAATGTCGGTTTATTCTATAGGTTTAAGAGTGAATATCTATGGAAAATTAATTAAAACATTAAATTAGGCATTCGGTTTTTACATTATTTCCATTTAAGTTGTTTAATTAGAAATTTGTTATGTAAAGTTATTATAAAAAAATAATTTTAAGAATATTTAACAAAATTCATTTATTTTGAAATAAAATATAGATTTTTCTAAATTCACAAAATCGAATAATAAAAAAAAATTAATAAAATAATAAAAATTCAAAAGAAAATTTATATCAAAAAATTAAATTAAAGAATTAATAATACTAGCTGGAAACTAAAAATATTTTAAAATTTAAATAAATGATTTTTAAAAAATAAATTTAAAGAAATTATTGAATTGAATATGAATTTATTATATGTTATACGTATATTGAAAAAATGACTTAAATGATGTTGTAGAAAACGAAAGTTAAGATTTCCATTAAAAAATTTCTGTTAAAAATGTCTGATATACATTGATAAATATCTTTTCATATATATTTTAAATATATCTTTTATTAATTATTTCATGTATTATTTCAGGTCGTTCATTTCGAGTCACGAAAAAACATCGATCTCTACATGTGGATGGCGAGTGTTAACGAAGGTCCGTCAATAAAGTTTTTCGTCAAAAATTGCGAATACTCGGATTATTTTAAATTTCCTGGAAATTGTCTCAAAGGAAGCCGACCGCTGCTTTCCTTCAGCTCGGATTTTGCTGATCGACTCGAGTTTCAGCTTATTCGTGAGATGTTCATCAAGATATTCGGTGTGCCTAACTGCCACCCAAAAAGTCAACCATTTATCGACAGGATATATTCTTTTTCGATTATCAATGGCAGTATCGCATTCCGACATTATCAGATTGTCGATCACAAAACTCAGGAACTGGTAGAGATCGGGCCAAGAATACTCCTACAACCAGTCAAAATATTTGATGGCTGTATGGGTGGACAGCCGCTGTTTATGAATGAGAACTTTGTTACACCGAATCAGGTAAGGATTCAGCATAAATTGGAGGCAAAACTCAAAGATCGAGGAGAGAAAAAAGAAAAGGTCCACAAGAAGGCTAAGTTGATTGAACTCGACGAAGAAACAGTTGATGATGTTTTTGCTTGAAATAAAATTTAATTTAACTGATCTTTTGTTAAAATTTCTATAGTTATATTTAAAGTAAGCTAATTTAAATAACTGCGAATTTAAAATGGTTAAAAGTGAGATTAGATAAAATCTTTCTTAAATTGGAAAATAAAACAATTAAAATTTTATATAATTCAGAACTAACAATTTTTTAAATGAAAAGATGAGGAATATGTTTTTGTAACTTAGAATTGGAGTGATTGATGTGACTATTTGAAATATATGTGAGTATTCAAATAATATTTCTAAGAATTATTTTTCGAAAATTTTTTAAAATTTGAAACGAGATTTGGAAAACGCACTATCAAATTATTGATAAGGTTCAGTCATGACTTTAGTCGATCAAGCGTCGTCTTCAGGTCACTGACTAATTATACAATTATAATGAGGTAAGACTATTTGTTGTGTAATTGATTGGATGAAATTCTGATAAAACTTCTCAATAAGATGATTGACATTGTCCTTTGAATTTTGATTCTGGGGATTTTCGCCTTCATAAATTTTAATTGTTATTAAAAATCCCTAAAGAAAACCGCTTTTACTAACTACATCAATCTTCCATGCAACACTATCAGAATTAAAATGTTGAGTCCCTAACATGATATGCAGGAATAATACAAACAACTATTGATTCAAGACTTTATCAAAAGGAAAACTAATATCATTCCTAGAGATAGTAAAGAAAGACGGAAAAGGAAGACCCTGTACTGACTAGAGACTTCTAAACATGTAAAAAATCCCGTCAAATGTCCACTGCCAAGAATAGTTATTTTGTATGAAAGGTAAGTTAATGATTTTATGACTTGGATCTGAAAAGCTCTCATTCAAATTCTGATCTATCCAGATGATGTCCAGAAAACTGAATAATAATTATGAATTAATTTTCATGCTTTGATTTTTTTAGATCTAAAATTATGTTGCTTACTAAACAAATCGTCAAGAAACAAAAAAATTCACCCTAAATTTAAAAAGGAGTCACACAGAACCGCATTTTGGCACTGTTGTTATATATATTTTTTTCTTCTGGAACCATCCATATATTATGTACGCACTGAAGGGGGAGGGGGTGTTTAAATTTAAAAGATTTTGCGCATGGGAGCGTATGATAATGGGGGTGGGTAATTATTAAATATGTAAACATGCAATGGTTTTCTTAAAAACATCTTTTTATTTTTCTGCTCTGTGAACACACCATCATTCTATCAACAAAAGTGGAATATAAAATCTAATAAAGAATTAAATGTTGGTGTAAAAATATAGAGTTGGAATTGTAAGATTCCCTGACGCATATTGTTGTTGTTCTGTTCATTTTAACTTTACTCTAATAATATAGGGGATTTTGCATATAAAGCACACAGCCAGCATTTGTTATGATACAGTGTTTGTTGGAAGAAATTTAGAACATTGTATAAAAATGGTGGTTCGAGACTCAATTTGTATGTGCTTATAGTAGTTCAAAATGTACAGGGTGCAATGGGGGGAAGGAGGGGGGTTAAAATATTAACTTTTTTGCGTATGTAATAAATGGATGGCCCCTCACTTTATTTTACAGTATCCCGCGTTTAAAAATTTAAAAATAACGCGCATAATTATTATTGTTAAAAAAACGTATCACCGCTTTTTTGAGTCATGTAGAACCTCTTTTTAACAAAAGATTTTTCCTGTATCAACGAAGAATTTTAATTATAAGTTTACCTCTTTATAACGAAGTATTTTTTGGTCCCTTCCACTTTGTTATATAGAGGTTCGACTGTATTCGAACACTATACTATGTCATTCGGATTATGGAATGTCGTCTAAATGTTCCAACGTCGACAATAAACATTGACTGGTCACTTAATACCGAATCAAATAAACTTTCACTCTAAAGGATGTGTCATGAATTAGTAATTATTTTTGCAGTGTGTTTGAGATTATAAAAATCCCAGAATGATATAGTTTATCTTCTGTACTACCTTTCTGTACTACTACAATGTTTTATTATTTATATTTGTAATTAATAATTATAATTTTGTAATGACCAAACATTCGATAAATCGCTGTTTATTTTCCATTTAACATTAATAATTTTCACTATTTTCGATAGCAAAACGCAACAATAATCTAATTAATTTTTCCCATCTCTTAAAGATTATAAAAACAATTATTTAACTGCCTAAAATAATCCTTATTTTATCAATCAGTAATCTCAAGTAAAATTTTCTTGTTTGGAAATTTCCAGTCGTTTCAGAGCAGCTTCGACGGCTTTAAATCGAGCAGAGTTCTAGAAAAATATAAATAAAAGCTTTTCGAAACATTATTTTTTTTACAGAATTTTTTATTGATACTAAATCTTTTACGACTCCTAACGACATTTCTTCCTTCGGTAATTCGATTTCTCTTGATGCTTGATTCTTTTCTTGTTCTTTGAACTCATTTCTATCAAGATTTTTAGTAGGTTTATTTACGGGTTCTTTTTTAACATCACTCATTGAATTTGTCAGTTTTTCAATACGTTTTTTTCTTTTTTTCAAGTAAAAATCATTGTTGATTTTTCTTCTTCTTTCAATTGACTCAGCTAAAAGAGTCTGATCATTTAGAACTTTTGATTTGGAAACTCTTTCTTTCGCTAATTGTCGCCGCAAACCCGACCGGACACCTGCGCGACAACGTGGACACAATGGTCTTTGATACAACCATTTGTCAATACATTCATTGTGAAAACAATGTTTACAAGGCAGAATTTTGATTTTAACTCCCGTTTTCAAAACACCTATCAAAAATTATGTATTTAATTTGAAGGTTTTCTCACGAAAGATTGTTCTTACCCAAACATATATCACAATCAGTAATGTCGTATTCGTTTGATTTACTTTCATCAAATATTTCTGTTTTCAATTTATCAAGTTCAACTTTTGTTAAATGAAGACTTTTAGAATTACATGAAGGCAATGGAACAAGAGCACGCTGTAGGTTAGAATCGTACCACTGGAGTCTCCTATTATTTATTGTCACTGGGGTATCATTATTTCTACTATATGCGTATATGGATATTTATACATTTTCAATTAAAAAATATAAAGAAGGTTAACCCATTTCGTGCAGATGAGGAATAACTAGAAAATCTGTTGGGATATCTACAAATCTCCTCTTAAATACTGAAAAATACTCAATAATACACTTACGTGTCGTTACTAACGGAACACCTGTAAGAAACCCGATAAAAAATATAAAATTAAATCAATAACGTTTTGAATTTTTAACTTACCTGAAGAAAGGTTCGGTTCCAAATCGAAAGAAATTATTAAAACATTGAATGAATTCGCTGGGATTCATTGTGTTCGGTTGACGTACCAGCAATAAGTAAGAAAATAATAATTTTTATTTTCATCAATAAGTCATTGAATATTAAATTTATTGTTTAAATAATTTTAATAGTTATATATCTTAAGGATTGGTAATAATATTCACGTAATGTTAATATTTTGGAATGTCTCTTAAAGCATATTTTCTATTTTTTAACATTCTTAAATGGATTAGTTTCTATTAATTTAAGGTCTTTTATTTGAAAAGTTGATTTCAAGACTTCATTGATAACACAATAGAATTATATGAAAAAAAATCTAAAAATGATTTATAACTATTACATGGTGCCATAAAAAGTCAGTGAAATAGCTAAGAATACAATTGAATAGAGACCTCAAACTGTTACACAGTAACAAATAATATTTATGGCTCTTATTTGTCGACTTTAAAGCCATTTATATTAACATACTTTTTTCAGGAAATTTCAAGCCTTATTTGATACCGTCACAAGAAAAATAATGATATTCTGCTTAGCCGATGATAAAGGTTTTGAGTTTGGATTCTCCATAATATCTTATCAGTTGAATCAAAAAAGTGTCCCATAACATTATAAAAAACAGCAAATTTTAAAATCATATCCGGAAAAATATTTGTCTTACCTATCAGATAAATCTACTTTATGTAAAACTTTGGTCAAACGACATTGGGACACAAAGTGATTAGTTTTGTGGTAGATATTGCATATTTTCTTAACGCGACACATTTCCCAAATAGATACGATCTTCTAGAATATTAACAGACTATAAACGATTTTACGTTCTTTCTGTTTTGACAATGTAATGTGTTGGGTTTTATTAAAATTATCTTTAATCTCAATATTCACTTTTAGAACACAAATCTTAAATCTTTATCTTTAATCGTAAATCTCTATTCTTTATTCTTTAATCAATAATCTTTATTCAATAATTCGTAATCAATAATCTTTAATCTTTGATCGGACTCCAATTAATCAGAAGGGACTTCCAACATAAATATATGAATAATGAACACAAATTCTTTTATGAAACTTTATTTCAAATAACAAATATCGACAAGTCAAAAATAATAATAATCATTCAATTCTTGATGACAGAACAAAAACACAAACAATATTTCGTACGAGTTAATAGATTACAGTAAAAACTGTGAACCTCCCAAAACGAACGATATTGTACTCTTTAAATTATTAAACCCTCTTCTCCCATACAGGGTATTTATGGTTTAATAATATTTTCAAAAGAATAAAATAAAAATAAAATAAGTTTTTACGTTACTTGTTAACACGTCTTCTTCTTGGCTAAATTTCTTGCAAATATTTTTGGGCAAACTAAAACTAGATTTGCTGTTGTTTATATAGTAATTTTCCTCAGCCTTGAAAATTGATGAGATAAAACAAAGAGTAAAATATTTATAATTTTTGATTAAATAAAACAAACATTTATAATTTTTAATTCCAAGTTTTGTTAAACTAAATATTATTTTATTTGAAATTAATAATTTTACCAAAAGAATTATTTTAAATTTTACTTATATAAAATTTTATCAAGAAGTGTTCATATACTTTTTCCAAAACCCTAACAAATGTAATGAATTTTCATCGTTAGTGTTATTTCCTAAGAACAATTTGAGATCAAACAAATCCGTATCAAAAAAATCTCAAAATTAAAAAAATCAACATTGTGTCTAAAATTAAAAATTGTAATTTAAATAAATATCTTTTTTTCAAAGTTTAACAATTTTGGTTTAAAATTATGAAATTATATACGTCGCTATCGCACGACAATGTCGAGTCGTCTGATCCCAAGAGTCCGACTGACATAAAATAGCGAAAAGACAGATCAATATTTTCGCGTTTAACAAGCCATGGATCTGTCATCATTATTCTTTACCGTCTTTCCAGCGCGGTTTAAAACCGATATTTCTTTATTTTTTCAAAGAGAATGAATTCTGTACATGCCACTGGAGGAAAGACAACCTCAAAACCGTATGGTTCTCGGGTTACTACTAATCCCGAGTCATGAAGCTTTATAATGAGAATGAATTGACTCGGTATTAAAAAAATATGCTTTCCCACTGGGGGATGGAGCCCAGGAGCAAAAAGTTAATTGGCTGCTCATTGCGTTACCGTAGTCATATATTTTAGAGAACAATGTGGCCAATACTTGCCTTTAGTTTAGTTAGTGCCTCTTTCAGAACTTTGGTCTTCTCTTGTAGTGCTTGGATTCTGCTGTGGGCTGACGGGTTGATTCTTGGTGTGATAGTCGGTGCTAGTTAGCAGGACCATATAATCTTGATGGACTTTGGCGTATTTGGCGAGTTTCTCGAGTGACACCGTGTGTGAAACTACTGCTATGAACAATTGCAATTGTCTGGATAAAGTGCCGGTGAATATTTGTCTCATCATGTCGTCGTCGGTGATGGTGATTTCGTTGTGTTGTGGACATGTTTTGCGACAGTAAAGCATTATCTAGAGATTTATCTGTGTGGTGTCCCAGTCAAGCTAACGAAATGAAAAAAAGCATTAGAAAAAAAACATTATCAAAATTAGTTTCAGAGTGCTTTAATAAACTGTTGCGTAACACAAAAATTTAAACTTTGTATTTTTTTAAATAAATAAATGTTTTAAATGAAATCGAGTTTTTAATCTTTTTTCCCGTTTGATCGATCCACAAATGAAACCGTTCGGTTCCGACCGACCGAGGCCTCACTCAGGATATCGGTACACGGACGAAACGCAAATCAATCGACCGATCGAACCGATCATCATCCGAGACTGGACTGATCGTCAAACAAAGAGCGATACACAACAGGGAACCGCCACGAGTAGGTCGCGTTACTGACATCCGATGATGTGTCGACCGGTGGTCACTGGACCCAATCGGTACACAGCCGCCATCGAACCGTTACTCCGATCAATCTGACACAACTTATGTATTGATTTTATTATTTCAATTATTAAATCACACAGTCTAAGAGTTTGTTATAAAGTTAAATCAATCAAATTCGAGTCATTAATAGGAAAAACATCATTTGAAAACACGGCAATCATCGGGAACTATTTAGTGGCACTGATTTTGTCTCTCGACTTGGATTAAACGACGTCATTCGTGACGAATTGCTCCAGGTTGATCTATTCCCAATCATCATTCAAAATCATCAGACCTCTACCGAGATTGTAACAAAAAGACAAAAATAAAATTCTTTGAGTAAAATTGGTTATCACTCATTAATTTTAAAAGATTTCGTGAAATTCGAAATTCGTTTCGAATCGTCAGTTAAAAAATTCAGAGAAAAATAACTATAAAACGGAAAGAAATTCAGAGAGAGCGAACCGGCCGTTCTCGGGACCATAATTTTTTATTTGGTAATCGAAATCCGGCAGTAGTTGGTATCTAGGTGTGTATTTACAACTCGGTGCACGAATAAAAAAATATAATATAGTTAAATAAAGTAGAAAAAATAATTTTGTTAAATGTATATTTCTAGTTTGCATCTTAAATTAAATTATTAGTAGAACATATGGTTTATTTAATCATTTGAAATTAATTGAGAAGAAAAAAGATTACAGATCCAATCAGTGCCACTGTAGGATTCTTCAAATCTAAAGCCAAGATATTCAGTGTTTTCACAGGAAATAGACGGACATATTTTGATTTTTATATATTTAGTTGTTTATTCATTCAAATTTTATATAGAATGAAAGCTGGATAAATTCAAAATCAGAGTTTCTTATTGGGACATTATGAACTTTTCCTTTTTGATAACATCATCCTCTTATTACAACAATATGTTTTTTAAACACAAATTTGGGGGTGTATATAGAATTTTTTAAATAAATATTTTTTTGAGGAACTTTTGTATTTTCTTTTTTACACAACCAATATAAATAGAAATATGTATAAATAAAAATATGATTTTTATATTTTTTTACAAATTAAAAATTTATATTTTCTTTAATAAAAATTATAGTAAATTAAAATTGTCACAAAAATTTTATTGCGTCTCTTATTAATTTTTCAATTTTATAGTACATTTAA
>MQRK01238277.1:9474-21156 GCA_001938485.1 Girardia tigrina | reverse complement strand
ATATATATATATATATATATATATATATATATATATATTAATACAAGCATTTTAAATAAAACAAAATTAAAACTTTTTTCCTATAATTTTTTCATATTCCTGATGTCCAAGAATGAGAAAGGTTAAGTACAAATTAAGCATAAAGGTGAAATGCTTCTTAAAATCTCTTCCCATTGACATCAATTCAATTAATTGAACTTTTCTTTCTAATATAAAAACTATTCTAAATTTCAATCTTAATCTGGTTTGGTTATTATTATTATTGAATTATTATTATAATTATTATATTTATTATATTACAATTCTTTTATTACATGAATAAATGAGAATCTTCTTCTAAAACCAATAAAATTACAATGCTATTAAAAATTTCTGATTTAAGGAATAAAATTTTTGATAATTTCCCTAAAAATCCTTGTTCTTATGTGACAGACGGGCTCAATCGTTTGCCAGACCAAATGCAACGAGACTTTTCGAAATCAAAATTTCTTGAAAAATATTTTTTCAATTTATGAAAAATTTGTTTACGAAAATCCTCGCAGTTGGAATAAAATGTGTATTCGATTGCACCGTTAAATAAGCAATCAAATCATAGAATATGACCAGCTGTTGGAAAATTATTTTTATATCTTATATGTGTCTTCTTTTATTTTTTTTTAGTTTTCTTTTTAAGAATGTTGTCAATGAAAACTTGGCAAATAAGATGCCCCTTACAGTTGGAAACTCAGAATGATTTCCTAATATCGGGATGATATTGGTGGATGTCACACATTTGAAATGAGATATTTTAATGAAAATAAACAAGTGAATTAAATATTCAAAACTTACTTTTTTTAAAAAACTATACTAGTATTTGATGAGTTTTTATTTTAAGACGAATAATTTTTATAGATCGACTTTGTACATCAAAAATTTTAAGAGTGTTCCTACTCCTCACAGTCAAGAAAGTCAAAAATGCTTACAAAAATTATGAAATAGCTCGAAAACCCT
Source organism: Girardia tigrina (assembly GCA_001938485.1). Lineage (NCBI taxonomy): Eukaryota > Metazoa > Platyhelminthes > Tricladida > Dugesiidae > Girardia > Girardia tigrina. The sequence continues at coordinate 20,166 of MQRK01238277.1, read as the reverse complement.
ATATTATGATTTTGGATTAATGTTTTAATGCTAATTGTCAATTTTATTCCAGTTGTTTGTGTTTTTCAGTTATTTTTAGTTAATTCATTCATTGATTCGTGAATCTTTTGATAAATTATTTAAATGTAATCGGGAATGAATAGGTTTGCGAAATGTCAGTTCTATATTTTAATCAAAATTAGGAAAAAGGTTTGTATCAAACAGAAAGACAACGAATGAATATAAAGGGCAGTAATGATAATAAAAATATAAATAATGAATGCATTAAAATAGGAAAATATTTTAGCATTTTAATTTTTTTAAAGAATTATAGATTACTTTTGTAATTGTTGTAAACCTAAATATTGATAAAATAACTTTATATATAAATAATTGTGGAAAATATTTTTAAAAATCACTAAAAACTTTAAAAATAACCCTTTTTAGTCATTTGGGAGACTTTAATTCTGTATATTCCCGTACAGTCTCTTGGGTTTTAAAAATCCTTGTTAAATATGTAATGAAAAAGAGTTCAAGTCGAAAAATAATTGATATCAATATTATTTTGCTATGGTTCTTATATCCAATTTTCGAGAAGAAAAGAGAGAGAGAAAAAAAGAAAATTAATAATTATCCACAGAGGTATTTTAAGCCAGATCGAAATTATCAAATTATTTGTTTTGATAATAAACCTGCTTTAAAATAAATATTTTTATGTTTTATCAGAGAAATTAAACTGGGAAATGTTGACATTCAAATTATATTTCCTATAGAAATTGATATAGAATTTTATATGTTATGATAAAAAATATTTTATTATTTATGTATTAAAATATAATATATTTATTGAAAAAATTGTTTAATGAGAATTTTAAATAAAGCACATAATTTTAATTTCCAAGGCAAATATGAGTAGTTCCAAGCTTGGTTTTAGTTTTGACTCAGTTGTATTCATAAGAAGTTTATAAAGGGAAACTATGACGAAAGAATTGAGTCTGAAACGCCAAATGATCTAAAGGTTTTGTTATAATATTTGAGAGTAGAAGTTCTAGAGTTGGTGGCAAATGCTATGGGAGACATTAAAAAGACTAAAAATGATAAAGAATTGAATTTGCTGAAGAAGACCCCAAGGAATAATACATTGAATCATAATTTGTGAATGTTTATATATATATATATATATATATATATATAATAAAATGTGCATATTAATTATTTAATTTCAATTTTTATTATTAGTTTTATTATTATAAGGACTTAGTTTAAATTTGAACTTCGCCAAAATAATTTATTATTTTTTTAATTCAAAGTTTTACAAAGTTAAATAAATACAAAAAGTTTTAAAATTGAAAATGATATTAAAAAGAAAACCAACAAAAATTAAATTAACTTATATAAAATAATAAATGTTTACATTCATAACAATTAATATATTTTAATAAAAAATTTGAAAAAAGAATTTTAAAAAAATAATAAACGGATTAAACTTTAAAATATTTAGAGAAATAATTTTTAAAATAAAAAGCCTTATGGTAAATTTAAATTTTATAGTTTTAGGATAAAATTTTATAAAAAATCTTTAGTTATAATTTAAAAATTAATTTTATTAAATTAAAGTTTTAAAATATAAAAAATTATTAAATTTTACAAATTGAATTGGAAGAAAAATTTAATAGATTGATTTTGATGAACGAGAAATTCGTTTATATTGTGTATTATTGTCATTCATAAAGTTTTACGATAAATATCTCTGATAATGAAAATGGCATAAACGCTACTTACAATTATTATTTTTTATTTTTTTATTATAATTAAATTATTATATAAATATTTTTTTAATAAAGTGTTTGATAATATATCGCTTTAACAATTATTTGATGATTATTCAACATAAATCAAATTCATCATTGAAAAAATGATATAAATACCATTTTATTTTTAAAATTATTTTATTTAATTATTTATTTTGAACAAGAAAAATTAAATTAAATTAATTTTCTTTGACCTATAGAAATATTGAGAATTATTCATCAAATTTACAAAACAAAGTGATTTATTTTTATACAATTTCATTAGTTAGAGTGATTTTGTAAATAAATTTGATAAATTTATGACTATAATAAATTATTTGTCTATATATCTTAATTTTACAAAAACAATTGTCGCAAAACATAAATTATATCAAACTGATATAATTAGTTATTCAGTTGAATCTTTATGTCGGTTTTATTGGAATAACTGACCAAATTTGAAAACATTTTATGATCAAATGGTAAATGGTTACAAATTACAAAAGAAGAAAACGTTTATGAATGTCAAAAATAAAAAAAATAATGTATTTACTTGAGATTTACTACTCTAAAACAGGGGTAGACAGATATTTGAACCCAGTTTCACTCTCAATGTTCTTTATTTAATCATTCATGAGACAAATAATTTGTAAACATCGCGTGTGAGGAGGGCAAATATATTAGGATTAAGACCGAACCAAAGACAACCGATATTATCCACTTGTAAATGATTATTATTATCAAATTTTACGTTGTATTCTATTTTTTAGTGTGTTTGAACAATCAGTAATAACGATAAATAATTATCATTTAAATTTATTTCAATCAACCCCATATGCTGTCCACCATGACACTTTTGGATGACCTCCCATTTGTAACAATGCATCATTAGAACCCCAGTATAAAAAAGGTTAATCTCCGTAGACCAGATATTTAATTAATATTATTAAGCTCTCAATTATGAAATTTTTACCCATGGTTACATGATTTGGCAATGGCACAACATTTTGTTGCTCAAGTTTTTTGTTTGATTGCTACATATTTTGGCTATTGAACACATTAAAAAATTAATTTAAATTATTGATAACTTGTTTTAATAATCAGTATTTTAGAAAATGGAAAAGGTAGAAATTTTAACTATTATGAAGTACGAGTAACTACATGGAACCTCATCATCAGAAACTATGCGAAACATCGACAGTGTATTCGGATGCAATGCTACTACTCAGCAAACAGTCTCGAAGTGGTTCAGAAAACTCGTGAAAGGTAATTTTAACTTCAATAATGAGTCTCGGGTTCGCCCATGTACGCAGGTAGACACTGAAAAAACTGAAGGTTAAACTGGAGTCCGATCCATCATAAAATGCCCATGAAAGCAAACAATATTGAATGACTTGGCTGAAATTTGTAAAGTTAAAAAGTTCGATAAGCGGATTTCACATGAATTAATTGAAAAGCAGAAAGAACAGCGTTTGGATGCTTGCTTGATGATGCTTTTTCGTAATAAATGGGATCCCTTTTTGAATCCAATCATCACTTATAACGATAAATTATCCCATATGATAATCAAAAGCTTTCAGCAAGCTATGTGGACAAGAATGAAGCACCAAAACACAGTCCAAAGCACAACATTCATCAAAAGAAGCTAATGATAAGTTTTTAGTATTTTGCCGCAGGTGTAATCCATTATGATTCCATATAAGCTGGTTCTTCATTAACAACATATGTCTACTACAACAAATTAGATGAAAAATTCGGATAAACAGCAAAGTTTGGTAATAGATCGACTCCAATTTTGCTCCATAAAAAAATCAGAATATACCTTAAAAACTGCCTTCCAGAATTTTAAAGCTTCACGTCCACCAAATTTTAATTCAAATTGCCGCAAACGAAAAAAGTTTGTCAATCATATTGGTGTAAATTTTGATGAATGACATAAATATTTGTATTAGTAAATTAAAATAAACTTTGACAGTACGCCTACAAATCTCATACTTGTCCCACCTAGTATAATATAATGATTATATGATAATGTTTAAATGAAATGGAAAAAATAGCAATTGAAGTTTGGTTTATATTTTTGTCCCGTAAACCATACGGTGGGGATGTTAAGTAATTTATTATCGATAATTAATTGATTAAATACTGTTTTAAATCAAAATTTATAATTTCTAAAAGTCAATAGTGAAATATGAAATATTTATAATTTTTTCTTGTAAAATATTGGTATGACTAAAGATATTTTCACAAGACATTCTTCTTTATCCTTCTTTTTAAAGAAAAGAAAAGTATTTTCTATTTTTTTTAATGAAAGTAGAAAAGAACAAAAAAAAGAATTAAAAATGTTATTCATTTTGGTATTTGAATTATTTATATTTAACCAACATTTAATATTAAATTATTTGTTAATTTATTGTATACTTATTGGCAAAGTATATTATTTTAGGACATACTGAAACACTTTGTTCTCTTGATATTAGAATGCGAATACCAAGTTTATTTTATGAGTGACTGCAGCATAAAGTTTTTCTTTAACCTAAAATTGCTTCACACAAAAGACTTGAGCATACAAAATCAATATTGTTAGCCCAATTTCTGTTGTACTATTTATAATTGAGATTATTAATTTATTCTTTACGAAATATTTTTTATTACAGATAAGTTGGGAGATAAAAATCTTTTCTTGGGACATGTGACAGTAATCGCTTTGAAAATATAATCTAAAAGAAGCCATTGATTTCATTAAATAAATTAAATTTCCTAATTAATAAAAAAATAAATAAATTCTATCTTTTATGATCTCTCTTCAAAATTTTAAAATGATAAATGATAGAATAATTAAAACACAAAAGTTTTTAAAAATTGAAAATATAAGAGAAATAAAAGAACATACAGAATTGAAAGTCTTCAGATATTAGTATCAAAATATATTGAAATTATCTCAAACAAGTTTATTTTTATTCAGAGAATTTCTTTCCTCTTTAAAAATGTTTTTTAAAAAAATTGCATAAATCTTTGTTGACAATCCTCAGTAAACATATGTACTTAGAGATCCTTCTTGATTGATGTATAAAGTAAATTCACTTGATTTATTATTTTACCAAACATTAATGATTACAAGTTCATTTAGTTTAATAATAAATCGATTTCATAAATAATTGAGTCTTAATTTACCTTAAGTAATTTCAAATTTTTAAATTTGAAAATTTGCCTGTATATTAATTACAAACCAATCAAAAATATAAATCTGTCATCAAAAAATGAGTGTCGACTGCAAAAGCAAAGCAATACACAAAATACAACACAATACATCATTCGAAATATTCCTCACAATTTCGATTCTTTTTATTCTGCTTGTCATAAATGACAAACTAAATGAATATTTATAGTCTTTAACTTTTGTGTCCTGAATTTTCTTTTTCATTAAAAAAAAATAACTAAAATCGTTGTTAAGGAATTGAAAAATAAATGTAAATTAAATCAAATTCAGAAATTCTGAGGTCAAAAATCAATTGGTAAAACAACTGAACAAGAAATACCTAATTTAGATATTAATTTTATTTCTGTTTTCTTTCCAGTGTAGATCATCAAATCGAGTACAATCTTTGTAACTACTAGAAAAACTTGTATTGATAATCTATCGAAAAATATATTGAAATGGATTTCTAGTCATTTCTTGTCTGGAGATCTGTATTGACTTTTCGTTCGGTTGTCTAATAATCCAGTATTCTACTTTTCTAATCATTCGTCCATTATATGCAGACAAAAAACCACGTGTATGTTAAAGAAACATACGCTATTCCAAATTTTCAAGTCTCTTGCTGTAACTTTAATAGCATTTAATTTCTACTCAAATAATATTTTCATCAATAAAGTGTTCAAAGGCATTCCGCCCGATCCCCATGGTTCCCTGAAGACCGGATGGTGGTAGTGTCGAATTTGAAATTTTGAGATTTCCGGTACGTTCAGGGTCTATATTATTTTGGAGATTAAATGTTCACTCATCGAATGTTAAAAATTTTTTTATTTGATTCAAAAAAATTCGTAATACAAAACTCAAAACTAACAGATCGATATATATTCTTAAATAAATAAAACTTTGACAAAATTTCCAATAATCATCAACTTTAATAAAATTTCAAAATGATAAATGTTCGATAATAAATTTTACTCAACGTTCGACAACAAATTTCAATCATACTTTCAACAAAATTTTAATTTAATGCTCGAAAACATTTCACTCAAAGTTCCACACAAATTTTAAAAATATTAACACTCCTTTCAAAAGAAAAAATGAATTTCTATATGAAAAATAATATCAGGCTTAATTGGTCAACCAATCAGAGCGATCCATTTCATTTACTCGACAAAACATGGGACACACACTCTGGCCTCGATAAAAAGTAAGTATTATGGAGACATGACTCACCGAATGACCGAATCAATTATTGAATAAAGTTCAATTACTAAATTTCAAACCGCTTTCATATATTATTATTAATTATATTTTTATATATACACTTTTATATATAGCAATAAGGCAATAAATATTACAGCAATTGTCATTTAAATAACAGGAAATATAACAGGAAACATGCTGATTTGAATCTTCTTTGGGCAAGGAGAGAGAGGAATTTGTAAATAAATATAACGATTGATAATTTATAATTTAAATTCAGAAACACCAGGGGATTGCTTTTGGAATTTTCTGTATGGTATATAGGCACTCTTTCAATAAATTCAAATTCGAAAATAGTGGCTCAATTATTTTATCATTGCTATAATAACATATATATATATATATATATATATATATATATATATATATATATAGAAAGTAAGTTAATAAAAAGAATGGAAAAATGAAAGGAATATCACACATTTTATTGTCACTGTGAATGAAACAACGGTTTTACACAAAGGTTTTTATAGTAAAAAATATACTTTTCTGTGCTTTACAAACTTGAAATTTACATAATTAGTCTACTTGTTACACTTTTCGAGAAAAATGCGATCAGGCAGTAAGTTCACTTCAGAATTCAAAGGGTTAAGATGTAATATAATATTTGTTATTTAATACTTTAAAATGTATCTGTATTAGAAAAACATAAAGTGTTTTGCAGTCCTTTACTACACTTGATGCTTTTTAAGTGTTCAATAAAATTCAGTCTCAATTCATAAAAGAATCATTTTATGTAGCACTTTAAAATATATATTTTTAACAAATGACTGAACGATATACGTAACGGTATATTCTGTTTGTATATATTTATAAAGTTTACGTCAAGTTACATTTTAATTTTATTTCAATTTAAAAAATTGATTATTTATAATGTTTCGTGATCACAAAGAATAATAATATCTAACAAAAAACTGTGTTTCGAAAAAATACTATTTTAAAGAAATTTTAAGACTTCAGAACTTAAAATTCCACAAAACTTCAAAACTTTAGTTTTTCCTGCTAACAAAAATGAAATTATTCGATACTTTTACAATTTTGACTTTTTTATCGAAAGTTACTTCGGCCGAAATCATCGTTTGTATGGAAGATAATCGAAAGCCATTAAAGAACTTTAACGCAATTTTTTGTATCTGTACTATAAAAGCATAAAGTGTTTTTCAGTCCTTTACTATACTTGAAAGTAACATAGAAACTCATTTCGAAGACAAGCTACGATAAATAAATAATCTATTGTAAAGGTACATTGAAAACAAAGCCGACCATTTCAGAAAGATTACTGTTAAAACACTTTTTTAGAGGAATTAGATCTTTTAATGGCGTTGGAATCGTCAAACATTGATTAATAAACCGCAATTCTACTTAATTTACAATTTGGTAAGTTAGAGCCAGAACTTGTATAAACAAATTGATGTATAAAACAAAATCAAATTACGTCTATTGATTGACCTTTTGTACTTTACTGGCTTAATCATTTCCAGGTCCGGGTATCTAAAGTAAATCCTTGAAAAACTTAATGCATAAATAAAATCTTAGTTTTTCGAAATAATTCTCGTCGGTGACGCTCATTAATAAACAATTCAAATACGACCGAAACACAATTAGAGAGTGAAATCACAGATTAATTTGTTCTATAAACACGAAATCCAAACAGAAAAAATTCTTTCAATTAATTTAACTAAAAGAAAAGTATTGCATCTGTAAGTGTTTATTTCGTCAGGAAATTTGTTTCAGTTTTATCTGTTGTTAAATACCGAATACGAAAACCCTACCGTCGTCTTTAACCGACATCAGAAACAAAATTCCTTAAACCGAATATACATTTATCATAAAATATTTTGCTCCCTATACACCCATTCATTAAATCAAAACCAGAAACGGATTTGAAAAACTATGCTCAAATTTTCTCAAAATATGGATTTAGAGATTTGCTTCAAAAAATATAAATTATTTAATTTCAGTGAAATTATTTTTTTTTATTTCGAAAATATTTAACAACAATAACCACTTTAACCTTTAAACTGAACAAGTATTTTCATATAAAAAAATTTTAAAACCTTGCCATCATTTTCAATGGTATTTGTAAATGATTTTGGTGTATATAGACAACGTTTTTTATTTTTATTTCACTGAATTTTAATTAATTTCACTTTTGAATAATTATTTTGTGCAGTTTCTTTCGATTTGTAAACATTCGTGCATCTTCGTGTTTTGCATCAAGATAACAAGAATGAACGATCATTTGTTTACAAATGGAGATGAAGGCAAGGAAAATAACTCAGGTAAATGTTTTCAGTTGCAGAAGAAAAAAAAAGAAAAGAATTCAAAGTAGCGAATATTTTGATCTTGTTAAAATTAATCATCTACGTACATATGTTTAGAATAAAACCTTTTTTAATGACTTTGTTCATTCAAAAAGAATTTTGTAATAATTCCTATAATTTGTCGAGAATCAACAGAAATATTATGTCTACAGTTACCTTTCAAAGATTTCTTTTAAACGCTTTTCATTTACTCACAGTATATTCTATTCCTATTCCAGTAGTGCTCTACATCTTGGCTCAACAAAGTTAATCGAAGGACAATAAGCATTTATCCTCTTAATAATGTAAAAGATGTATCTACAATGTTAAATTTATGAAATTTAACAGGTCCAGATTGATATTTAAAATATTTTTACTACGATTTGAGTAGATATTTTAAAATCATCAAATAACGTTTGTAGACTTATCCTTGAAATATTCAAAATTGATCTTGATCGTACAGTACGAAAGTATTCTTATATTATGAACAAAACTTATGTCGTTATTTCCAAGTATTTTATTCTATTACATTTCGTATATGAACCAAAACCATTTCTTGTTTCCAAAAACACACTTCATTGGTGATTTTATTAGCCCCTGGAATACTATCAATTTATTTATCAATTTATTTTGTGCAGTTTCTTTCGATTTGTAAACATTCGTGCATCTTCGTGTTTTGCATCAAGATAACAAGAATGAAAGATCATTTGTTTACAAATGGAGATGAAGGCAAGGAAAATAACTCAAGTAAATATTTTCAGTTGCAGAAGAAAAAAGAAGAAAAGAATTCAAAGTAGCGAATATTTTGATCATGTTAAAATTAATCATCTACGTATATATGTTTAGAATAAAACCTTTTTTAATGACTTTGTTCATTCAAAAAGTATTTTGTAATAATTCCGATAATTTGTCGAGAATCAACAGAAATATTATGTCTACAGTTACCTTTCAAAAATTTCTTTTAAACGCTTTTCAGTTACAACTCTCAAACAACCATGGACAAATTAAAATTATTTTATTTGCTAATCATTTAAAAAAGTAGAATATAATCAATTTACATAATTTAATGTTTAAATACTTTAATCTCATAAAATTATCTAATTCCTGAGTCATATCGTAAATTTTAATTTTTGCATTCTATATTGATAAAATAACGAAACTAACAAAATATTATTAGATAAAATTTTTTGTAAATATAAATTTCTTACGGATGCAATAAATTACAATATCGACACAATACTCTTGACTTAGAAAAGATACTAGTGCAGTTGCTTTTCTCGAAATAAGACATATGTTACAACAGTAAATATAATGACTTATAATATCCTTTCTGTAACTTCTGCTTCTCGTTTTTAAAAATTTAACTTTTTAAAAACATAAGAGAAATGATATGAATCAGAAATTTGGTTATTTTAAGGGATTAAATTGGCTAAGTAAATTATGTAAATTGATTCGATTTAAAGTATTAAACAGATAATGAGTTATGAAAATCTTTTATTGCAGTATAAAAATTTTGTAATTCGCACTAGAATAACGGTACGGGGTCAAAACTGCCCGGTTAAAATAACTAACTAGGTCTACTTGTGCCTAGGCCAAAACTGCCTTGTTTATAGGTAGATATTATTTTAAAATAACTATTAAAACGATAATAAACTTAAATATTATTTTGTAATTTATATTAAAATTTAATGAGCAATAATTTTAAAAACGTTTAAAGTGAAATGAAAATAAAAATAAGTGAGAAAATTTCAATGAAATACCTTTATAATTTTAACAAAAGACGAGTATAAAATTTAAATTCTTAATAAATAGCAGACTTGCATTTCTACGAGCAATTGCATATTTGTCGTACTCATAAAATAAAGTTTTTATATTAAATCTTCTATATAAAGTGTTTATTCATTCTGTTTTGGTTATTTGAAAATTTTTTTTAATATTTATTGCTAATGATTGTTATATAAATTCAATAATATTATTAATAAAAAAATTTTTTTATAAAAACAACCACGTTTTTCAAGCATTACCAATGCACTAAAAAGAGGAAAAATTTTTTTCTAGACATGTGCGAAATTTTATACCTAACCAAAAACGTGGGGCGGATTTCTGAATTACTGCTATTAGTAACTGCTATTTCCTCTTTACTGCTTTTTAGTAACAATCG
>MQRK01238275.1:7217-17777 GCA_001938485.1 Girardia tigrina | reverse complement strand
TTGGGACACTTCGTTTTTCGGTGAAAACTCAGCAACCATCAATCTGATTTTAATGAAATCAACAACCAAGGTGCTAATTGAGTAGAATATTATACTCACAACGTTTGGTTAAGATATCTAGACATAAATCTCGTTTTGATGAATATTGATGATAAAGTTATCTGTTTTATAATATTTTGAGGAACACACGAACGATGTTAAAAACGTATTGACATTAAAAGTAGAACATACAAAGTGCGATTTGGGAAAAAGTACAAATGTTTTATGCAGGGCATTTTGTATTCAAAATAGGATTAAACAAAGTAAACTTTGAAACTATTCACAATGCAAATAATAAAAAATTTTGACTCCCTTCACAGAATTGGTGAACTGTAAATAAACTAAAATGACTGACTGAATGAAATATATATTCCAAACAAAAATATGCATTTTTAACAGTATTGTATTAATATATATTTTATCAACTGCATAAAATTCATTGGTATATAAACATTATTACTTGTTGAGATCCCTAACATATGTTTGATCATTATATGATTTTATAAAATTATTTCCTTCATAAAAATGATGGGGACATTTTAAAACATTTTGACAAACATAATTAGCTTGATTGTAGGCACTTGTCATAATTTTTATTTCAATTGCTGAAAACTTTACAGTACGGTAGGGACCCCTTAATATTCTCAGATTCCACAGAAACAATTTCTGATATTCTTTATATCAAAATTAAAAAAATGAGAATGGGTCCAGTTTACATTGGAAGTTTGCAAATGGTAATCATCTTAGAATGATTAGACAAGTAATAGAAGAATGTTAAAGATTTTGGTTTCGAGTTTTAAAATTACTTACGTATCAGAAATCTCATTAGGTAACACAATCATAGATTAATAAAAATAACACCTGCAATACAATTATCAAAATTTGTATGACAATCAAGTGTTAATCTTGGGATCCAGTGAACCATGGCTAATTCGTTCAGGCACTGGCTCAACCGATTAATGCTAATTTGTCCTTGTATTTCACATAACAAATTATCTCAAAGTCCGAAATCATTTGTCTATTCAGTCTGATAAGTAATTATTCCAAGAACCGCGATTATTCGGCATAGACTTCTTTCGGGTGATCTTATTATAAAAGTCATTAAAATTTTGAAGCATCAAATAAAATTGATTATTGAAAAAATAATTTTGCCATTAATAATTTCAGTTTCTCTTTCTTAAATAATTAATAAATTAATTTTTCTAATTTTGAATTTATTTTTTAGCAAAGTAATATTTTTTAATAGATGAAACAAATTGTCTTCCGATAAATGGATCTATTTTTTTGATGGTTTTGGTGTTAAGGTAGAGTCAAAGATAGACGATACAAGAATCAAAACATATATTTTACTATGAAACTAATTCAAAGAAAATAACAATTAAAAATAATCTTTAATTAGGAACCTTAAAATAAGTTTTAAAGCTTTTCAGATAAAAATAAAGAAACAGAATAATAAATTCAATCATTATAAAGGCAAATGTAAAAAGGATATCATACAATTTTCACAAACATTTGGTTTGTAAACAAAATAAAAACAAAAATAAATAATGAATAATTATGCCACCTAAACAAACTGAATAAGGTTCTCCAGAGGCCCGTTTGAACATTAATGATAAGATCTAAAGATCTGACCAGACAATTATAAGATCTTTAGATCTTAAAATTAATGTTCAAACGGGTCTCTCGAAAACCTTGTTAACTGAATAAATTGTTAATTGAATAAATCACAAGCAAACCAAACCCCTCTTATAATAAAGGAAAAAAGGGGGTTTGATTTTGTTTTTAGTTTAGTTTTTCCACTTTTTGGAATACTCAAAACGGAATTCATTCTTCTATCCTTTTTTTTCTTAATACGTTTTGAAAAGTTTTTATTTTTGTTGGGTTCTTGATCAAGAATGGAATTCATAAACACAAAACTTTATTTGTAACATAATTTCAATTATTTAGATATTTTTTCTTGAGGAATTTTTTTTTGTTTTTTTGATCAGATTATAGATAAAAATACTAGATTATAAATACTGATAAGTTATTTATTAAAACTTTATTTTAAAAATCGAATTTATTATTTTTTTGGATTACATTAATTTTATAGATTAAAATTTTAATATTTTATAAAATTTCTTTAAAATACATTAATAAAATCTACACAATTTAATTTTTATTTTACATCCTTGTTAAAACGTATTTTAGCTAATTTACAACGATTTCTAAAAAAAATTTAAAAACTTTTGAATATTTATATAATTTAAATGCAAAAAAATATTTAGAATATTTAAATTTATTGTTATACTCTAAAATTTATTTTAATTTTAAATTTTTAACGGTTGTTTTATTTTTTTTAAAAGCTGTTTAAAATTGAATTATTTATCAAATTATTAATTAACAGAATTTCCAATAACTTATTATTTAAAAATTATCTGTTTTTAAAAATTGCATTCAAAATTTAAAATTGTTTTTATTATTGAAATCCCTATGGGAATATTCATTTTAATAATTTAATTTTATTTCAATTTTCATTATCTCATCTTTAAATGTTAATAAGTCTATTGAAAATTACACCAATGATATGACTTAATTAAAAAGACTTTTGTTGTTTTATTTTTGATTAGCTTGGAAACTAAAATCATTCATTTTTTTACTTTAATATAAATTATGGAAATGAATAAGTTATTGTAGGTATGTGATATATACAAAACGATTAATATTATAAAATTAAAAAATTATCAATAACACTAATTCCAATAAAAACTTTCGGTTGTATCTAAACTAAGGTTTTCATCTTGAAAGTTTTTATGAGCAATAGAAAAACTGGTGTGACATGGAAATAATTTAGAAAGTTCGCGGTATTTGATTTTTAAATCCACAATTTTAATGCTACTAATAAAATTAAAGAATAATAAAAAAACAATAAAAAAGTTAAAAAGATAATAGTATAAATACCAAAACAAATTTTATGCACAAAAATATTTTTTATTATTAATTAAAAGATAAGTTAATAAATATTACAAAAAACAAAGAGAAAAAATATTTTTAAAAATTGATTTCTACAGTTAAAACCAAAGTCGAATTTATTGCTGAATGTTGATAATTGTTTGTAACTTTGAGTGACGTTTGATTCGCCGTGCAATCACGAAGTCGGAAATCGATTTTTCTATCTAAAATCGATATTTGAAACAAGGAGCTGTTGTGTGTTCGTTCGAACTGTGAAAGAAGTGTGAAGGATTGAGCATGTGTGCGACTGCTTGCAAACCCGCAAGTGGTAAAAATAAAAATGATTGAATTGTGATAGTGTGTGCATCTTGTGTGTGTTTATATAATTTATATTTAAATACTATTGATTATCCTTTGGAATGTGAACTTTATTTTAACAATAAAGATAAATTATCAATTTAAACAATTGATTATTCATATAAAATAATAGAAATGATTGATTTTCAAAATTTCCAAATATAAAAAGATGATGAGAAAATTCTATGAAAAAATATTATAACATTAGCTTTGTTATCTTAACATTTTTAACGCAATTTGAAATCTCATTTCAACAACCCTCAAAACTTCAACACATTTTTTTTAATAAAATTTTTACATCCTTAAACTTGATATTATTTTAACAAACACTAAGCTCAACTAATTATTATTTTTACATTCTCAAAAATAAATAAATTAATAAACATTTAAATTATAAAAATAACTTTTACAATAATACATAAATAATGTTTAAATTCATTTCAAACATTCAATCAAAGAAGATCCCCTGTAAAACAACAAGCAAAATACACAATTCAAAGCACAACATTCGAAAATGTTTCTGCTTAAATAATGTTTTTTAATGGTCATTTATTTTAAACATGAGTTTAAAAAAGGTTTGCTCAAATGTTGCTAAAATTAGTTCTATGCATTCGCGGTTAATGAAATTTTTACCATGTACTCTTCAGTAGTTTTGTTAACAATATATGTTAAAATTTTCACAATTTGAACAGAACTTTTATTATAAAATACTTAATTTGTATGAAATTAAACATTGTTTAAATCTATTACGAATGATTTTCGTTTTTCTAGTGAGTATTCGTACTGAAAATGTAGTTTTCTAGAGAAGATATTAGAAAAATCATTTATTACAACTAGAAGAGAGGACTTTCAACTGCCAATAATCATAAAGAAATCAACCACATCCTTGGTGAAGGCACAGTTGGCCTCAGAACATGCTCCGACTGGGTGGAAACTTTGTCTGTGAGGATGAGCTGACTCAAAACCGCATCAATTCTTCCAGGATGGCATCAACAAGTTACCGGGAAGGTAGCAACTATGTATTGAGCATGATGGTGAATATTTTGAAAACTTATGTGTCGTTGATGATTAAATCCTTTGTTGATATTCATTCGTTATTGAAATTTCTACAGAAACTTTTGAGTCAAACCTGTATTACACTAGTAATAATATAATAGGTTTAAAGAGTATATTAGCCTCAAATCCAAGGGTTGGTGATAATAATAATTCTCCTTTTATGAAAATTTTTAAAACTTGATTATTAAATCTATTAAGAACACCAATTTGACTTTTCATATTTTTATTTAAACAACAATTTTGATTGTCCTTAACACAATCTTTGTCAAAGCTTTCGTACGTTTGCATTCTAAACTAAATTGATTTATGAATTAATTCTTATTATTTTTTTAGCAAATTGGGAAATAAATATTTTAATAAAATATTTACTAAAAACTTATTGGCTAGAAATTAAAATGATAATTAATTATTTAAAAAATATTAATTTGATTTATTTATTAAAAATTGTAAAAACTAATTAACTTATTCAAAATTGTAAAATTATTTGAAATTAAAAATAAATTTAAACATTACATATTTTTAGATAATAAGAATTAAATTATTAATCATCCATCTGGGTAGGAGAGACACATTTCCAAATCAACATACAACATTCAAACACAAAACATCAAACATTCAAAATATTCCTCACAAAATTAATGAGACATTGGTGATTCAATAACTTCTGTGAATTACAAAAACAGGTGAAGATTTGTGTTTAAAAGTGAGCTGTAAAAATATTTTACCATAACTTGCTCGGTCAAAATAAATCTAAACATAAAAAATAGGATGACGCATATAGTAATTTCAAATCACTTATTTGAAATAATGATCTTGTCTCAAAGGATTTTAAATTTTGAATATCTATTTTGAACGAAACTCAGCTTGCAGATCATAATTTCGTTGAGCTCCTCTAATTAAATGCCGACAAGTGCATGAAGACAACCATCAACTGTTTTAACAAATACGATAATTCATCATGACTATGAGTGGTTAGTTAATTTGCATTTCAAATAAATAAAAATGTAAAATAAAACATTTTAAAACAGATAATTTTAAAATAAGAATATTATAAATTGAATTTTAAAATAAACAAAAATATAAATTTCGAAATAAAAATTTCTATAATTTGAAGCATATAAATTTGGATTTGAAATTAAAAATATTTTTTGTAATAAAATTTCTGTAAACAAGAATTTGTATAATATAATTTATAAAATATAAATTTTGTAGATGGAATTTTCAAAAAAAATTGAAATGAAAATTTTTGAAAAATAATCTAAAAAGGAATATGTGAAATATAAGTTTTGAAAACAATTTCCAAAGCAGCCTGAAGGTGACGAATGTTTTGCTGAAATAAATTACAAAAATATAAATGTGATTTTGTTTAAATGACGTTTTTTGTTAATTTAAACTTAATTATCAATTATTTATTTAATGTGTTGTAATTAATTAATTATATTATTTATATATTTGATTTAATATTTCAAAATTTTAATCAATAAATTTTCTTTTTGATTTTTAAATGAGGAAAAAAAATTTTCTTTTATAACAATTTTATTCGTTGATAAATAAATTATAAAAGATAAAATTTTTATTGGTGTAATTTTAGCAAATGAAAATTCAGTTGAAGTAAAATATTATTTTTGCAAATTAATTTATTTTTGTTACGTAATTATAAAAAAATAGAATTATGCTTAAATTATTAAATTCGACTCAGAAATATCTTAATATTTCTTCAATAGAAAATAATACAGATTCATATTATTTAAAGAAAGTGACTTTCATTTTTGGGATTGCTCTGACATTTTTCTTTTGTTCCGTCGGATCCTTGGGTAATGTTGTTTCGATGATGGTTACGATTAAAATGATGTATCAACGACATTTACATCCATTATTTGCAATTTTCACTGCCTTAATATTGTCCGATACTCTGGTTTTGATCCTGACCCTAACAACAAATGTCATGTGCGTTGGCTACCCTTACACGAGAATCAAGTGGACGATTCCTCTCTTTCTTAATCATGGACCTATTATTATTGTTTTATGGCCAATTCTTTTAGCCTGTCAAATGTCATCGACATACTTGACAGTTCTCGTTTCATATGAACGATATATTGCTGTATGTAAACCTTTTTACAGTAACAGATGTTCTTTTAAAAGAGTATGTAGATGGATTATACTGACAAATATACTTTCCATAGTATACAACAGCCCGAGGTGGTGGGAGTATTCCGTTAAAACGATGAATATAACTGATGAAGAAGTCGACATTATCCCAGCCGACTATTTATGTTCTCAAGAAAATCTCTGGGAATTAAATAAAAAAAGTAAAAATTACGACAGTTATTTTACGGCGATCAGTGTTGTTTGTAATTTAACGACAAAAGCCTACGATAAATCAGTTTTAGGTAGTCATAAATTGTACAGATATATATACGGAGCAACTCTTTATGCGATATTCGTTTTTTTAATACCAGTAATTTTGCTTACTTATTGGAATGTAGCACTTATAAATCGGCTGAATAATAGTCGGCGTCAGTGGCGACATATATCGCGATCCCAGAGAAAGGAACTCAAATTAACCACGATTCCTCTTACAATAGTGGTGATGTTTTATATTTTAGGACTACCAGCAGTTTTGATAAACTTTTGTGATTCCTTGACCGAAAGTATTAATTCGGAAATCCCTATCATTAGTAATGAAGCTTGGCAAGCGTTTCTAACAATCTCAAACTTTCTTGTTGTCGTGAATTCCTCTGTTAATTTTATCATTTACTGTTTTGCTGGACGGAAATTCCGTCAAACTCTTTTCCTGATGTGTTGCTATACATGTGGAAGCCGATGTCAAAACCATATGCCAATTATGACGAATAATAAAATCGAAATGACGAATGAAGACTGTCTTGAAATACGAAAAAGTAGTGTAAATTCACAATCGAAAGAATTTTGATGTTAATTGTGAATAATATTTGTGTAGTTTAGACAGTTTAATGTAACTAATTTTGCCTGATTTAGAGTGAATACTTCTGCTAAAACCATATTTGACATGGAAAAATGCAAATAAAATAAACAAAAGTAGGCTGATATAAAATTTAAGGTATATTTTCATTCAATAAAATATTGATAAATAATCCAATATTAAAGAATTATTTTTTTTTCAAAAATGTTTTTATTTTAATAATAATTATTTTTGATTTTCTTAATTTTCAAATTTCGTTTTTTTTGTAACTTGTGATATTTTATCTCTTATGTTATTAATATTTATTTATCATGACTTTCTTGGGATCTCGGTGACCGGGCACCTTCTTACTGACAGACATTTCCACAAATCGATCCCTGAATAAAAACACGGTGAGTGAGACCTCCGGTCAAAGATTCATCGATCTTGTTTGATTTGTTGACGAAGAACTTCATTGTCTCGGACAAGTCTCGAGTGGTCACTTCATCGATTGATTTGGCGGAGGGACTGACGCATTTTATGATTCCATTTTTCCCGTTGATAATCGATTCAGCTTACTTTAGAACGGCGGCGTCTCGAACGTTGAATCTTGCGAGTGCCTTGTGGACCACAGTTTATGTGGACCAATTTTATATGTCCGTCTGTATTTCAGCTTTAGAGAGCCATCGCGTAGCGATCATGGACGCCGGACAACTGCTCCGATATCTGAACGAATAGTTGGGATACATTCTAGTAGAATAATAGGTGAGCCAAATAATATGATATTCTTCGATGAAAATTGTCTTTTGACTCGTTCATCATCACTTTTTCTCTTTCTTTATCACCAAATAAAACATTTATTTAAATAACTTATTTTTTTTCTCGTTGTTAATAAACATTTTTTATTTACAAAAAAAGTTTTTATCTAATATATTTATGATGATATGAATAATTTCAAAAGGAATAAGCATTTCTATTCCATCTTCGATCTAAGACATGTTTTTAGTTTTGTTATAATCTTTATTTTTCGTTTTTTTTATTTATTCTTCTTTCGTTTTATTCTTACTGAGCTAGGGAACGATTTGGTTGAGATACAGAAAGGGTTTTTTATATCGATACCATTGTCAAAGCTGTTAGAAGACAAAGGTTCTGAATTAAAATATATTTAATAAACTAAATTACAAACACACATATATCGATTATATACTGAATAAAAGGAGAGTCAAAGGTTAACTCTGTTCTCGACCCCGTAATAGTTATATAATACAAATTTAGAAATATTCCAAATTTGTTGATTATGTAATATTTTATCTACTTAATTTTAATTTAATTTAGTAATATCTCAAAATAGCCAGAGCTTATCTATCAAATATTTCTACGTAATCTGTATAAACAAATGTGTATGCTATCAATTTGGTTAAAAGTCAAAACATATTTGTAAGGGTAAAACGTCTTGCATTAAAACATTAATACTATTAAGTCGGATAAATTACTACAGGGGCCTTTCATAAATTATTTCACACGAAAAATGACTTTTAAAAACCCATTATCACATATGTTACAAAATCTCAACCCCCCACACCCCTTGTGACGTTGCAAAAAATTGTTAAATTTTTTTTATGAAGAACAAAATACTATAATTCACATTTTTTAGTATATAAATATCATTTTTATTCAAAATTCCATATATTCTTCAAGTGTGTTTCAATATTAATCAAAGAAATATTTCCAATGAGCAGGGCTGCGGAGTCGGAGTCAAGGAGTCGGACATTTTAAAATATAGGAGTTGAAGTCGGAGTAGGGTCGGGAAATTTTAGTCCGACTCCGCAGCCCTGCCATCGAGAGTACATAGATCAGGTTCAATTACTTAAGCATCGAAATGTTCTTCATTTATCCATTAGACATCTTCATCAATTGATATCAACATTGCTTTCTTTCGCTTTCCTATTACATTTTGGCTTCTTTTTAGTGTTGATAATACGTAAATTGATGCTTTTACGATGAATTTTGAACATTTCTAAAGAAGCACAATATAAATTACAGTATACACAGACTCGACTTAAAACAATTCGGCTGATAGAAGGACAATATGTCTCGTAAGCAATATTGTGACTGTAAAATACCTGATTTTGAAATAAATTCATAAACTTTGCACCACTATCTTAATATACACTTAATATACACTTAATACATTAATTTAGTCAAAAATAATAAAAAATTAAATCGTGAAGAACTTATACTTCAAATTTTATCATTGATCACTTAAATATTTTAGGATTTGATACCATTGATTTTATTTTTGCAAATCTTTGTGACGTCACAAATTATAATACCACGCCTCCCTCTGTCACAAAATGTCACAAACCTCTAGACCCCCTCCCTCCCTAAAAGTGTGACATAATTTATGAACGGCCCCCACAATGATTCATAGAAAGTGAAATATATAAATTCTATTTTGTAGTGGACACCACAAAACGTTGAAAGCAAACGAAAACACTGTTGGAGTATCCCTGGTGGTTGGACCTTTTTAATATTTGTTGAGCTATTTTAAATGTTATGAACTTTAAAAAAAGTTATGGTTAAAACCCAAGTGCATATGCTTTGACTGTAAAATAGATTAGTTTCTTCGGGAATTCCATCTGGTTTAGAGACTTAAATTTTGTTTCTTGCCTTGCACATGGGTTTCGCTTGTCCCATTTTAGAAAACTTTTTGAATTGTCTCAAGAGTGATCCAAAATAATAATGCTTTTAAAGAATTTGAATAGTATTACATTAGCAGAAATTATACATATATATTTAAAATATACTGTCATTTTGAATTTGTTTATTCATTCTTTATCAGAATGTTTTTAGTGTTACAAAATGAAAATATAATTTTTGCATAACAGTGTTTTATAATCTATAATAAAAAATAATGATGTCGTTTTTCACCTGAACCACTCTTGTAACTGGGGATATATATATAAAACAGATATAATTAAAAGTCCTAAATAATTTCAGCCAGTCTCAGAGCATATGTTGTCTGATGAATACTTGGTCTCTCAAGTGTCATTTCACGATATAATGCACTGAAAGAAGTTTCGAACAATCACCTTAGGAAGTTTTTAATCAACTAAGGATAATTAAGTATAGAAGTAATAGTTAATTCAATTTAAACATTTAATATTCTTTCATTTTAGTTTGATAATTGAACAAATTATTTCTTTTAATTATATATTCAAATAATTGTGAAGGTCAAAACTTATATATATATATAT